>PTEX01000125.1:1016249-1092520 GCA_003342815.1 Eudromia elegans | reverse complement strand
CCTCTCCTCTCCTTCCTCCTTTCCCTCTACTTCGCTTTGCTTTTTCTCTCATCACAGATGTAGAGCAGACATGGTTTGAACTGTTCTAGCTCCATTACTGTCACAGAATGACTTCTCTAAGTTTGAGAAATTTGCCATTGATTGGACACTCTAGTGGCTATTTTGCTGCATGCTTCAGTTTTGCTAGTTAATGCCTGCTGTGAGCTACTTCTGCACAGTATATTTTTCTTTTCCCACACTGGTCCATAAACATTAGTGGTGGAGCATACTGTGCTGTCTTGTGTAACCCAAGATGCTGGATAACGGGAAGAACCTAGGGCTTCTGCTGGGACATGCCACTCCCTGAGAAGAATATACCGCCGTTCCCTGGGCAGGATGGTCATTTGGTACAGAAAGCAATGTCTGTGCACCTCAACACATCTAACTCCACTGTCCCCTTTGCTTCAAAATGAAGAAGGATGAGCAAGGAATTTACTTTGTGATAGTGTGAAGCTTGAAGCTTGTAAAACTTATTCTTTTTTCAGGGAAAGATGCACTAAAATGAATAAAGAGAAAAAAAAAAGCTTTTCTGGAAGTATTTGTGCTAAAATATATCTCTCTCTCCATTTCATCCAGATAAAAATTTGCCAGGGCACTTGCAGATTTGGCTCTGTTCTTAGACAAGACCTTTACCCTGGGGACTATTTGTACTGAATAGGATGCTGCTCTGCAACAAGCCTTCCCAAATGCACTTATATTCCCCATTCACATTCTAGCCTCTTTCCTAGAACTTCTTGTGATTCTCAAACTTAATACTTAATCGAGATGTCAGTTTTTAACATTGCCCCCAAAGGATTGCTGGCTGCTACAGCATAAGTTTGAAAATGCTGGTATCGCTAGGGCTTAGTTAGGCAGAGTTGTTGTCTGGCCAAACTGTAAACAAGCCTCTTTCCTTCAGAATATCTGTGGAAAACATACTGACTGGGTTGGTGTTTAAATTTGCTATGAACAAAGGATTCATTTTATATAAATAAAGTCCTCCCTTTAGACTAAAAGGGAGATGTTTATCTTAATATATATTCCTTAATGTTATTAAGATACCATTTCATCCCTTACACAGAAAACCACACTTTAGATTAGTGTAAAAATTAGGATGGTAGTTTTGACAGCAAATGACCAATTAGGAGGCTACTCAAAAATTCAGTGCCATTTGTTTTAGCTGTGGGAACTGTGACAATGACACTGGCAAGCAAAACGTGCCTGAATTAATTTTCTCAAACGTAAAATGGAGTTAAAGATACTCCCTTTCTTCATCAAGTATTCTGAAATGTGCTAATGAAAGCACATATGGAAATAAAGCTAAGACTGGGTCCTTTGTACTGACTGAATTCTCTAAGACCGTAATCAAGCTTCCTTTAAGTCCATTCCTCCATTCCTTCCTTCCGTTTATTTGCTCAAAACGACAATGAGGTTTCAATTTTGTCCACATAATGAGCATATAAGAAACAAACTGTGAGTAAGGGTTTACCATCTGCAAGACGGCCACACACTTTCTTTGATAAACACCAAGCTCCTTAGGTTGGTTAAACGAACCTCTATCCTGGCATGGCTTGAACAGATGGAATATATGCTTCTTAGTCTCAAGATGATGTCAAGAATAGATAAATGATGGATACAGAGGAAAAACAGAGTACGTAAATACACTCTGAGCTGATGCACAGTACAGCTATGGTTTTTACATTTTCTCTTCTGTATGTACACTATGCCTAGGACCATTGTGTACAGATAATAAATTTTCTATAAAAAGAATCTGTCAAAGGAAAACAATTCAATCTGTCATTCCATTTTCTATAATACAGGACAGTAGACAGTATCCACAGTCTCTGTCATCTGTTCCTTACTTTCAGAGGTGATTCAGCTGTTTAACTAGCATGGATCTGAACATCCCCTCCATGCTAGACTGTGACACATTGAAGCATTAGGTAAAAAATGTACACTTAGGGAGCTGTGTCGTGTGTCCCATCCTTGCTACATGTTACTCCATTGTGCTATACCACACATATTACTACACGTTGCTATTAAGATAAAATAATAATGAAATATTTTGTAGAGCATTATAATTTTCTAGTGGCAGCTGACCCCTACTATTTCCCATGCAAGTGTTGTCCCAACTTCCTTCGTTCTCTTCTCCAAAACCTGTTTTCCAATTCAGGGCTATTCTTTTAATGACATAGGACTTACAGCAGTGAGCACTGATACCTCTGAGATTGGCCATTGCAAATCTGTAATAAAATGATCTTCACACATTACTAACATTGTTTCATAAACTTAGACATAATAACCATAAAGATGAGTAAAGTGTCTAATTTTCATTTTCTTTCAGACGCCCTTCTATGCTGGAGCCTTAAAATGGAAAACCAAAAAATTAAAAGAAAAAAAAAGTGACAACCAGAAGATTAAATATTTAAATATTAAAGGCCTGCAAATGCTTGTCTTTTTTTTTTTCAGAAATTTGTACATAAAATTGACTTTTTTCAAGCTTCCTATTTCTATTTTAAAGCTGTGTCTTGCATAGTATTTTATGACTGTTTTTTATGAGGTTTTATGGGGAATGTTAGCAAACCTCTGATTTTTAGACTATAAATTAAATAAATGCAATGAATTTTAATGGGACACCACACAGAGAAATAGTCAGACTTTACAATTTGCATTGCATAATGACAACCACATTAAAAAAACTTGTTTATTACATCCTAATGGTTTAGAAAATGGCTGTAATTTGAACTATGATTCTAAATTTTAACTTACTCACATAATCCTTCCCTGAAAAATATAAATACGGAATTTAGCTTGTAGAGTATGATGCAAAATTCTGCAAGGTTCAAATTTTATAAAGTACTTAAAGAAGTGCATCCATTTGTGATAGAACTAAGAGGATGATTTTCGTAAGCACATGCCACCTATATGCTTTGAAAGCTATCACCATTTTCAAAGCTAACTTAGCATTTTAACTGAGACTTCCCTCTCCTGAAAGTTATATATTTATTCCAAGCCAGTTGCATAATCTCTTTCTAATATTAAAGGAGAGAGAGACATATCAGTAAATACTTCATTAAAAGATGTGTTTGGACGCTTCTTTCTCCTTACTGATGGCACTTCCTTTTGGGTTGGGTTGTAGTCATTAATCCTCCTTTGGAGGTAGACGTATGAAATAAGTTCAGTCCTTTCTGGCTTGGAGTGTTGGGGGTGCAGTGAGCAACTGGCTGTAATGATCGTCTGGAAAATAGGAGAATTGAATTCAAATCCCTTCTGTTTTTGATTTGGTTTCCTATCTCATAGAGAAGAGCAGACCTGATAATGAAGGAGACATTCAGAAATGAAGGTCTCTATGTCCCATGGTGAAGCTTAAGTACTTGATTGCTGCAGCACAACTGGAACCTGATCCAAGCACTGTGGCTGTGGGGAGAAGCATCCTTACTCTGTGATGCATTCCAGAATAGAGCAGCTTTACTTGAGAACCTGAAGAAGATGTAAATCCTGCCTCCAAATCCACATGGAAAATAATTTTTATTCTGATCTTGCACCATCAGCCTTTAAGCTACAAGACTTCTTATGCTAGGTCAAGGTAAAGTGCGTTTTAAAACTACCCTTCCTTTTCTCTAGAAAATGGCAATGCTTTCAGTGGTTCAAACTGTGCCTTAATTTTCATAGCAGTCTTTGATTAAAATGGAGAAGAAATAAAGATAAAGGAGAATGGAAATGTCAGTCTTCAATGGCTTTCATATGTTTGAAAACTGAATTAAATTAATTCCCTATATTTGTTAATCTTTGTCTTAATAAAGTTGCTGTGGGTGTTATCTGCTCTTCATATCACTAAAACATGAAGAAACAGCATAGTTATTTTCAGATTTGTGTTTAGATTTTTCTCATTACAATAGTATGAGAAAACTGCTTGAATGTGTTCACTATTAAAATCAGCAAATAGTTTTAAAGGAGAGAAGGTAATTAACTCACTTCTTAATGATGTTTCTAATTTAGACTATGCATGAGATGTGTCACGAGTAAGAGATGTTGCAAAGAAAATATTGTTCTGTTATTAATGTATAAACCAAGAATCAGCAGAATTTGATTCTATTTTCCCATCTTCAGCAGACTTATTGTGTGACCTTAACCAAAATATTTAATTATTCTGCTCTACAGTTTATCTATAAAGTGGAAATAATGACAGTCAACTGGCTGAGAGGTTGTGGGGATTAATTATTTCATATTTATGTTTCCAGAAAGAATACAGAGAGAATTACAGAGTATGCTGAATGATTAGCATTATTTTGCAATTACCAAGCTCCAAGAATATTTTATTGTACATTACCTTCACTTCTTATCATCTTGTATCTGATAACTATCTTGGATGAAACGTATTGAGTAACCAATGCAAAATCCTTCTTTTTGATCTTCAATCTATTTAATGCACAAATAACTCTCAGAAGCACAAGAGAGCCGTAATGCGATGGTCTTCCTCTCTGCTTGAGCCTGCCGTTGCCACAGAAGGATAAAGAATGGGTATCTTCCTATATACATATTTATATGAATATATATTCATATTATACACTGGAATCTAATGACTTTAAAACAAAACAAAGCCAACCTAGAATTTATATACTGTACGCTGAGAATGCAGGTCCTGGAAACTGAAAAACAAAAGAGAATACCTTGTGGTGGGAGTCAGGGCTTATGCATACAGACAACAGATGAGATTTCTTTGGAAGCTTTCTGCAGCGCTGCCCTGTGCTGCTGTGAACACGGCTACCTCGGGAAGCATATGCAAACTGCTCAGTCCATCAAGCAGGAGTTAAAGGAAAAGGGCTGTATGTATGCCCAAGAGGTGTGCCAAATGCACCCTAATTGATGCTTGATGAATTGTTCAAAGCAATTAGAGAGCAATATTCATGATGTACATGCACTGTCACTTTGAATCAACAAGTAATTGCCTATCAATGTTACTTTAAATTTTATACATAGCTCTATTTAAGATACAGATTTACATGGTCTTTTTAATTCAAATGCTTTCTTGTCATTACAGGCTGTACTTGATGAATTATTATTTCAAAGGGGAGTGTGCTGACAAAGATCTTCCACTTCTTTAAATTCCTGGTAGAGCTCAATGCGTTGAACTCTTCACTCCCTTTCTTTGTTAACACAAACCGGAGGAAGGTGGCAAGTGTTCTTTCTGGCAGTCAGAAGGAATGGAAGCAGTGAGTGGATGATTGCTGTCCCTGGACACCTCCTGAGAAGAGTCCTGTGCACCAACAGCAGTTCCTCATCATACACAGTTCCCTGAGTTGGCAGCTTAGCTGTGCCCTGTGTCCATGTAAGTACAAGGAGAAATGAATTTAACTGTGGTGCTATGCCAGAGTTTGGAGGGCCTAAAAAGCCCATATGGAAGTACTGGAGGTATTAAAAAAAAAAAAAAAAAGAGAGAGAGAGAAAGTCAAGCTTCATTCCTTCCCAGCAAGCATGCAGCAGATTTATTTTTCAATGCTGTTTCAGTCATTATTTGATATCACTACAAAAGGGTTATGTCAACCTCATGACAATATAAAAGCCTCATGCACATATGTGATCGACGCCTTCATGAGCAAAGAGCCTTCCTGTGAAAGGAAGATTAATTGCAGAAACTGCTTGGGTGGGAGACCCTTCCCCACAGTCATTAACCCAGGGCTACCAGTCACGATGTAGTCTGTGATCTTGCTGTGATGCTACATGCGAAGACTACAAATTGTGAAGGAAGCCGTCCTTGAAGTGTTCTTGGGCCTGGTAAAACCTCAGTACAAGTTGCCTAAAATGACTGTTTTGATTCCCCACTTTCTGTGGCCTCCCTTTCTGAGTGTGACAGTGTAAACACAGCCAGTCTCGAACACCCCAACTCACTGAAATGCCATTTAGGAAAGATTTTCCATCTTCAGCTTGAATCTCTCCTTTATATCACATGCAGAGCTGGTACTTTATTCCTGGATAGTCCTGTATAGTGCCTTGCTACAAACAGTATGTTAACACCCTCAATTGCCTGCAGAGGTTTGTATTTTTTGGTCTTAGGGAGCAAATGAAAAGTCCCTGCAGATCTATAACCTAAGAAGTATAAAACCAGGAGTACCTCTGAAGCAGCTCGGTTCTTGTGCATGATTGCTGCTCTGAGAAAGAATCATAGCAATGAGCCAGAAAAATTCACATAAAATTTGATTATCTTCCTCACGTAGAGAGAGAATAAAAATGAACATTTTGAGGGCAACTATCCTCCTTACAGAGCCTTATTCCAGCTCATAACAGCAAGAAAAGCCTCATCTGCCAAACAGAAACAAAAACAAACTCCCTCAAACAATGATCTTGAACGACAGAACAAGTTTTCTGATCCATATGTTGGTCCCAGTCAATCACCTTATGAAACCTTACCATGACCTAAGAAGAAATATGACAGGCAGGTAAATTTGAGGATGGAAATCTCTTAGGTAAATCCTGCCCTATATTTACTTCCTGAGAAGAAAATCCCAAAGTGGTGGTACCCAATGTGAAAAATACAGCCTAGAGCCACGGTCTCTTTGTGCATGGAAGAGAAAAAGAATACACATGGCCTTGCTTTAGCACAGAGAGAAATATCTTATCTTTTTTTTTATATATATATATATATATATACACACACACATAAGTACATATATAAAAGAGGATTCTTTTTAGCATGGAGAAAAATTCTATGCTATAATACAATTATACAAATACAAAACAATTATTAAAAATTAAAATCAATGAATTAGGGAATTCCACAGTTCTACACAAAGTCACTTAATGTAGTATTAGTAAAGCAGGCATCAGTATAAGTAAGTTTTACATTGATGAAGAAAAACTATGTATTTTAGAGAAAGGATGACGGTCTCTGATAATGACACTCAAAGAAATTCAGATGTTTGTTAACATGAACATTCTTAAACTCACTACAAATGATATGGAAAAGAAATAAATCACAATTTCACATCACTGAATGACAGTTCTAGCCTAACCGCTGGCCCTGAGAAGTGAAAAGGACAAATTTAAACCATGTAACAAATGATTTAAAGGTCACAAAAGTTAGAAATGCCCTTAGATGTAGATTCTTCAGACAAATATGATTATATTTTTAGCACATGTCAATTACATCTACAGCCCTGGATACACATCTGCAATCTATCAGATTAATCTAAGTGAGTGTCAGATGTAATTTGAAGCAAAAGAAGAAAACAATTCAATTAGAAAGCCAAAATGTTCAATGTGTTCAGCCTTTCCTTTGCAGTCTGTTCCATGCAACTTTGCTATGTGTTCCCCACACTTCCTTGTTTGGACTCCATGAAAAATATTCAAAAATGAAAAAGATGAAGTTTTTTTTTAACAGCTATTTATAGTCTTTTCTTCACTGCCTAGCCATTTTTAATTCGTGGGCTATTTCAGTTGTTATTTAGGTCTTCTTAGGCTTGCAGAAGAGCTCCTTGTTTTCTAAAGGCTACAAATTAAAAAAAAAAAAAGTTGATTTTTTTTGTATGTGTCCTGCACACTAAAGATTTCTCTCAGCTCACTGTCACCAACTGTGCCAGTGCTCCTGCTGCTGCTTCCAAGTCTCTGGGTTTCTTGTCACCACGTGATATTCCCCTGCAATGCTCCAGTATTCCCAGGTGAGGCAAAGATTACTGCCGAGTCTTGTGGTGTAAATTAAAACAGTGCGCTTGGTTTAATAAGAATGGCCCAGGCCTGTACCAAACACACAGCAGGGATTGGAGCAGGACTCTGAGTGTGTTGCCTACGATGTGCTGCAAGCAGTCAGAGAACTCTGGAAGTAAAGCATTTACTAGATGGATGTTTATAAGGAAAAAAAAACCCCACACAAAAATAAACCCCCAAAGCCCTACAGGAACACGCACTATCTTAAAGTAGAATTAATAGCTAGTTGCTACAGTGAAATATCCCAGCTAGTGACTCTCCTGGGTATCGTGAGCAGTTTCTGACAGAAAGTATTAAAAATAGAGACCAGCACAAAATCTCTCAACTCTCTACACTTGCAGGCAGCATTTCTTCCAGAATACCTCTTCCCCAACAGACATTTCGCTCAATGTCTCCGTTTACCCCCAGGGAAATCAGGAATGAGTGCATGTCTTTGCTCTCTTTCACTGCATCTCATCTCACGTCAGCTCTCAGTCACCCACGTTCTCACCGTGTTTGATCGAGCCTGGAAACTGCACACATTAGCTCGGCTAAAACAGCAACAGTTTACCATGGTATCGCTAATGTGCTGTTCCAAGGTCAAGGTCAGGTTGCTTAACATTTACATTTGTTCAGGTGTGTCTGTCTTCTTTGTGCTAAAGTGAATTCGCAGGTGGGGTTAGCAAACTCAAAGCTCTCAGAGATCATAAATGGAATAATCTGAGGCAAATTTATTCTGCTTAATCTATGCAACTGTGTTTTGGACCATTTTTCTAAGACTTTTTTCTTTTTTCTTTCTTTTCTTACCTTTTTATTTTTTTTAGAAATGCTAGATAACATGTAGGCAAATGATATGGTATTAGAGCATATTACATTATCTAAGAAATGCCAAAATATGTATAGTTAGTGCTTGTACCATAGGACATAGACAGAAAAGAGTGAGGTTAAAGCTACAAATGGAACTTATATTATCCTGACGTTTGCCCCATCATTACAATCTATGCTATTTTGTAACACCAGAACAAATTGTCACACATTTTAATTTTTATAAAAGTTTAATAATTACACTGATTAATTGTTAACAGTTTTTTTGAGGGATTTTTTTTGGGGGGAAGGGGGAATATCATCTACAGAGAAAGCTTAGAGCGTGTGGAGTGTTAAATATTTCATAGTATACAATATGTTGTTATGAATTCCATTAATTTGGTGGAATTTTTCTTACAATTATCCATTAAAGGTGATGACTTACTGATGTAATAGGGCGTAGCAGAAGGCTACTCCATAACTTAGATGCTTCAGGTGATGAGGGTAGCTCAAACTTCCTTAGTGTTTTGCCAGAAATTATGTTCTTTACAAGAAATCTATGGATTGTTTTTGAGAATCTGTGGCAGGATTAAGAAGGTACCTAGAAGAACCTTAGCGATATTTCCCCAAGTAGCAACAGGGTGAACAAAGACTGGCAAAAATTATTCAAAAAATGTTAAAAAAAAAGGAGGCAGATAATGAAGCTCAGATGAGGTCTTTATTAGCAGTGACTGGAAAATACTGTGTAATCCACTCTGGAGAAAGAGGTGGGTGAGAAGCAGCACGACTACAAAGGCAAGGCAAAACAAGGAGCTGAAGATTTTCTTTAGCAAGGTAAGGGCTCACTGTTTTCCACAAATACCCGCCATGGCAATCCAATACCTAGGTGAGAAGGAGACGTAAGAGAAACGCTGGGTATCCCTATGCCCACACACCAAACTAATGTTTTCACTATTGCTCCCCGAATAATTCTCTTTGTTTTTCCAGTGTGCTTTCAGTGTTCAGCGTCTCATTTAGCAAATACTTCCCAGCATGGAGCTTTCCCAGGCTGATTTCTGTTTGCTCGGTACTTGCTGAAACACCTACAAGACCCAAATTCTTTACATCTAAATGTATCATTTATCAGATTAGTGTTTTTTAAGTAGGTTTCTAACTTAGCACATAGTCTCTGGGGTTTTGAAGCTTGGAAAGACACTAGCCTGGCTGCTGTGGAGGCCAGTATCCTCCCTCTTCCCTTCTGCTGCGTGGACACCACAGTGGAGGTTTTTCTCCTTGCCCCTTGCATGAAGGAATGTCCTCTTCATGGCTCTACAGGGTATGTCCTCTTTGTGCACAGGTGAAGAAAGCACTTTATAAAGTACATATATGCTTAAGAAGTTTAAGTTAAAAGCTGTAATACCAGTAGCGAGGGTCCGGCTTGTGTGAATTGTTAATAATTGCATTGCTCCTACATTAATTTGTTTCCTTACCCAATTTTTCAATCAGTCTTCTCCATCAAATCAAATGTATATTATCAAAATGCAAAACAGCCCTAAAATTAGCGTAGCACGCCACAGGCCTTTACACAACTGCGTTTCCCTACCACACTGCATTTCATAAAGCAACCTTCCATCCTGCAACTACTTGTCATCATTTTAAAAATTAATCTCTGAGACGAAATCATGTTAAACCTTTTTTGAAGTAAATCCTGCATAGGAGTTAAGTGTCATTTCTTCAGAACTCATGTGTGTCTTACATGCAATTTTACAGGTGGCAGTGGCTACGTTTTCTGTCTTCTCTCAACAGAATTACGCTTTTCCTTTCATTGATAGATGGAGTGTAACCCAAATCTCAGAGCAATCTTTATCATTACTTTCCTGTGGAAGACTGTGGAGCTGGAGAACAGGTCTGAATGGCTGAAGAACTAAAAAAGGATTTAGCCAATTTTACAGATTAAATGTTACAACACCTACATTGTATGCACTGCCTAGGAATGTACCTCTTGGAGTGAAGGTAAAGTCAGGTGTCCACATTCCCCTGAATGAATGGGACAGCCTGGAGGCTACAAGAGGAATTTGCAGCTGTCAGTAGTTGAAAAAATTGTTGCTTAAACAGTGAGTAGAAAACGCTGAGGAGGGTTTCTGTTCCAGGTGCTTTTCTCAGGGAGGTAGTTAGTCATCTCTGAAACTAGAGTACAGAGCCAAAAGATTACTTTCTGAACTTGGATACCAAATTAAGTTTTGACTCATCTGGGTTTCCTATAGCAAGAACACTCGGCTATGTGAGAATAGCACTCAGAATGAAGGAGTGGTCTCAAGAGGAGCAGGCAAGCCAAAGAGCAATAAATCACTCAGGAAAAAAGCTGAAGAGGTAACTTTTCTGTTTTTCCTGTTGTAGCTTTGCAGCTAAGAACGAGAAAGCCCTGGAGTCATTCCAATAGCAAATTCGGACAGACTTGTGTCACACATTTTGGTTGGAAGTACAGGCCTTTGCATTTATGCACTCATACAAAAAAGGGTGTGCTGGATGTCTGCTGCCATAATACTTTTTTGGGTGGTCAAAAAGTGTAGTTGGACCCAGAGACAACTGAAAAGATAAGAAGGCAGAGGGATGCTCCCCAATGCAGAGGGAGCATAGAGACAGCATGATCATGTTGCCTTAAAACACTCATCTTCAAAACGGAATAAATGTTCTATGAAGTTTGGATGCTATTTTGAATCTTGAATTTAGATCTGGGAATGCTGTGTTTCTTTTTTTATTCATTTTTTAATTTCTATTTGAATTTTCTAAAATGTTCACACTGAACTCAGCACTAAGCACATAAGAAATATTCAGAGGACAATTTTTAATTATGACACTATTTAGAGTCTTTTTTTCTAGAGCAAAACTAGTTTCTGAAGACCAAAGATCTTCTTAAGAAAATCCTTCTACATTAAAGTGCTAGCTGTTGGTCTTTTCTGTGTCCAGTCACATAAACACAAACATGCCAATGTCCATTTTTGGAAATTCCATTAGGGGTCTATATATCATTGCAAAAAATAGTTCTATAGTGAAAGATTATGCTATGCCCCACCGTTTTAGTTATGAGAAACTAAAAGTGCATCATAGATGTACAAAATATTATCTTTTTCTGTTATCTGTAAGTTAAGTTTCTATATAAAAAAGTCTTTTTTTAAAAAAAAATGTGACTAAAATGAACTGCTTGCCTTTTTTTTAAGCAAATCTGCTACCTCAACCTCAGGTATTTTTTGTTTTAGCATCTCTGAGATGCTGATTGACACCCTGTTCATCAGAAAAGCTGAGAGATCTGTTTCCACCCAAAGTTATTCTCTGTTACTTTTAAAAGATCAAATAACTTTCTTTAGCCTTGTATCTGAAAAAGCATTCACTGGTATCTGAGGAATTATTTTATTCATTTATTTATTTCATTTGTTACTCAGTGGTTATTTTAGCTCTGCTGCACTTTTTATTTTTAACATCTTTCTGAATCTTTTCAGTTGTCCCAGCTTATTCTGATTCCTGTTTTTTTCTCCAGACCTTCTAATATTTCTCTTAGTTCACAATGTATTTTTAACATCTTATAATAGAAATCAATGCAGCTCACAAAAAAATAGTAGTTTCAACTGATTTACTTCATGATACAAATTTTAATCTAAGCTATAATATGACATATTTTGTATACATGAATATCTAGAAACACTTTGTGTTGCTCTGCAGTTCAAGCAAACTAAAAACCTTTTATTCTTTCTTAATGTCCTAAGTTTCTAAAGGGAACCACAGCAAACACCCAGTTGAAATGCATGTTGGTCATTCTACTGACTTGTTACTCACATGTGTAAAGCTAAGTGCAGTCATGAGTGCTTCACAGGAATAAAGCTAAGTGCAATCATGAGTGTTTCCCAGGAATAAAGCTAAGTGCAATCATGAGTGTTTCCCAGGAATAAATAATAATAAAAAGTCATCTTCAAATAACTATTTAGAGACTATTACTTTGGAATATTGTTCTGGAACAATAATTGCCAGACTTAGGGTTTGACAAAAGCAAAACAGACATACATACAACTTTGTGCACATGTGTGTGTATTATTTTTTTTTTGGCTTCTCCCTCTGTAAAATTGAACATCCGTTCAGATAGCCGTAATGATGAAGATTAACTATATACATACAGATTGTGGCTATAGTTAGAAAACAAAGATATGTGGTTTACAAAATAAGCTCTGCTTGAATTCACAATCAATTCTGAAATCAAGTCCTATTAGAATATTGGCCATAGTGTTCATGTGGGTATCCTGAACTCTCTTAAGACACTGTAGCTACATTTATGTAAATATGACAGAGAGCAGAAAAGGCTTAATCAAAAGCAACAGTGGATTTGTTTGAATAAGGACTACATGATCAAGTTATTTACTGTCAGCTTGGAAACTATCCAAGGCTACAGGGCTGTGGAGGGGAAGATTGTTTTTTGAAAACCGTGAAAAAAGGCTCAGATTTATTAGAAATATTATCTTAGTATCTGAGAATGTTGTCTTGGAGATATATAGCACCTTTATATTTCTGCAGCACTACACACTACAAGCCTGACCTGTACTGCCCCTAGAATTTTCATCTGTATGTATAAGAGGGAAACTTACAGCTATTCACTGCTCTGTCTTTCTGTTATTACTCTTTAAAACGGGGACATCGTACAAAAATTAGCTGCCAGAATTGAAGCTACTGCAAGATAAGTGACACTTTTTATTGTGTTTTTCTCTCTCATCCACCTAAGAAGATTAAGTGATGCAAGACAGATCTTATATGAAGACATTTCTTGCAGAGAATTTTAAAATGCGTAAGTCCATTTGTGTGAAACTTTTCTCTGAAGAGAAATGCTTTTAACATTGCATATGGACAGTGTCAACCAGCTCCCTTGCATCAGATCCAGCCAATCTTAGAATGCAGATATAGTATATAGTAGATATTTTGTTAGTCTCTTCTTCACATAGAGGTGATCTATGCTAGCAAAAGAATGATATAGAGAGCACAACCTATAAATATTTTCCCCAAAAAAATGTATATGTCCAGAGTCAGGTAAGTCCAGAGTCATGAAGTAAGGGCTAAGGAATCTTATTTTTATTTTTCTATTAAAAAAATTCCCTCTGTGATTCAGCTTTGTAATTATATTATTACACTTATAGAATCATTATGACCTTTCAGATCACATGCCTGTTAAACCATGTCCCCAATGCCCTGGGTAGCCTGTTCCAAATCTTCACCACTCTTTCCTTGTAGAAAGTTTTTCTAATATCTAATCTGAACTTCCCTTGACACAACTTAAGGCCATTTCCTCTTGTCCTATTGTTAGTTACTCTGGATAAGAGATTGACCCCTGCATCACTACAACCTCCTCTCAGGTAGTTGTAGAGAGAGATAAGGTCTCCCCTCAGCCTCCTCTTCTCCAGACTAAATAACCCCAGCTCCCTCAGCCGCTCCTCATAAGGTCTGCGCTCCAGACCCTTCACCAGCTTCGTTGCCCTCCTTTGGACATGCTCCAGCACCCCAATGTCTTTCCTGTAGTGAGGGGCCCAAAACTGAACACAATATTCCAGGTGCGGCCTCACCAGCACTGAGTACAGGGGGACAACCACTTCCCTGGTCCTGCTGTCTACACTGTTCCTGACACAAGCCATGAGGCTATCGGCCTTCTTGGCCCCCTGGGCCCACTGCTGGCTCGTGTTCAGGGGGCTGTCAACCCACACTCCCCGATCCTTTTCTGCCCTACAGCTCTTCAGCCACTCTGTCTAAGCCTATAGCGCTGCATGGGTTTGTTGTGACCAAAGTGCAGGACCTGGCACTTGGTCTTGTTGAGCCTCATACGACTGGCCTCCACCCATTGATCCAGCTTGTCCAGATGCCTCTGTAGATCTTTCCTACCCTAAAGCACAACAGCCTTTCCTCCCAGCTTGGTGTCATCTGCAAACTTGCTGAGGGTGCACTCAATCCCCTGATCCAGATCATCAATAAAGTTATTAAAGAGGACTCAGGCTATGCCATTTATTTTGTCTTTGGAGCTTAGCTGCTTCATATTTCAAATAATAATATGGCATATCAAATAATAATATGGCATATCAAATCTACATTCTCTTCTCTTTCATCTGTGGTTGTTTTTGTTTGTCACTCTATTCTTTATTATACTTCTCATAACTAAAGTTAAAGTCTAACTCATACTTTTCACAAATTTTATTAAAATAAAACTGAAGTTAACTGTGCTGTGTCAGAGTTTTCTGATAGAAGAACAGAGAGTGAATAAAGCAGGTTAAAACCATTGAAGTCAAAATGCAACCAGAACAACAGGTCACGTAGTGATCCAGACAACTTGAGACTTTAATTGAAGTCATGTTTATAAGGAATTTGAGAATGAGAATCGAGAGACAGAAATTAAATTGTTACCCGCCCTCCAGATTAAGTGCCCACAAATTGTGCAACACGAAGACTGCCCAGGTCTTTCAATTTACAGGATAACATAACTATTTTTCAAAGCCTGAAATAGTCTCATAACACAACATACAATATTTTAATAGTATAGTGCATTGTGACAAATATGTTTCTCCCTAGCAGAGTACAAAAGTGCAGACAACCTAAGGAGGTCTACATGCTTTAGATGCCAAATCAGTTGCAAGAATCTTACTGCATGACTCGCTCACTTCAAAGAAGACTTTTCTTCCTTTTGTCTAGATCTGCCTCTTTTGTTCATACCATATAACATTGCTAGGCAGGAAAATCAGTGTCTTTATAGTGTTAGATTTTCTGGTTTTAGAGTTTTGTTTAGTAGGTATGAAGGATAGTAGTCCTACTTTGTGTCAGAATCTCATTAATCAAATTGACTTTGCCTGTCTACAACACAGGTTAGTCTTCTGATGAATTACAGATAAAAGTGAGCTTTATCGGCTGGCTTAGCTTCTAACCATTTAGAAACATCCATGAACTCTCCAGTATGTGAAATGGAGAAATGTTAGATAGATAATAATATATGGAGAATTAATCTTGTGGCATTTTTACTCTGATCAGACTCCAACCTGATTATCACCTTGGAGAATATTAAGTGCAAGACAGTCTTTTTGCCTTTGTTTTCCAGTGTCAGATACCAGAGACCCACAGAAGCAAGGAGAAAAAAGGGAAAAGTCCTGTTCAGTCTTTACAGGACTGGCGTGTCACATTCACCCTTCAAAGAGGCTTTTCAGATAAATTAGTATTTCGACTGCTGGGCATGTATGAACAGAAAATTCTGGGAGTCTGATTTTTTATTTGGCTGAATTTAAGAATTGTAACTTCCTTTTTGCATTTTTTCCCCTCTCATTTTTCCTTGTTTTACTTAAAGCAGCACTAGTTTTACCCACTATCAAACCTCAGGTACTTTTGCTTCGTTCTTGGGAGCTTCTTAAGCAATTCCAGGAGCTGCTTTAAAAATTACAGAGAAATTTGTTTTCTTCCATTTTTAAAAGTAGCTAAACTGAATCTAAATCATATAAATTATCTATTGTCTATTGTCAATAAATCATCTATTATCAATAAATTGCCAGCTAAAATAATCAAAATACAGTTCAAGTGATCCAAGTTTTACAAAGTGAATAGGAAATCAAGATCTTTTAACTGAATACACTGTGTATTAGCTATGCCTGCCATAACTGACACGATTGGGTAGCTGACACTACCCAATTGGGTAGCTAGGGCACTGGTTCACTTCCCACGATTCCTTCACATTTTCAAGCAGAGGATGGGATTGCTTAGTGTTCTACGTAGCAAGCATTATAGGGGAAGTCTGGAGCATATCCAAGTCTGAGACTATCCCATTCTGCCTTCAGAAGACATTGTCAAAAGTCATGGGTGGCAGCACCGATGGCTTCTAGGTTATTTTTTTCTGAGGCAAGTGAACTAAATACTTTGGTGGATAGAATTGTTCTTCGGCTCCTGCTTCTTGTCTCCTGCTTTTGGTAATCTATGGACTATTCCAGATGGTGAATAATCTTCATAAAGTAAGACAGTAAATTATAACCAGGGAAAAATATTGTATTCTGAGGCTGAATGGGAGCAGTACAGTTTCCATGTAGAGCAATCTTCCAGCTGTTCCATACATGATTACTCACAATACACTTCTCATGTGATAACCATGAAAAATATATTTAAATCTGCCATGCTCTGTCTTCCCAGCAGTAAGCATTTTGTTTCTCCAGCTGCTCTGCTGCCTAGATCTGTAAAGCCAGTTTTTCACTGTGTACTCTGTATATGTGGCTGGGCTGTGTTTTCATTATTTGTTTCAAACTGTGCATGATAATCTTTGTTTCTAAAAACAATATGGAGAAAAAATTGTGGTGGTGCAGAGCGATTTAGCTGTGCTACTTCTATTAACAGTAACAGAAGTCACACAGCTCCATCTTAAAGCTTGCTGGAATTTCAGGACTTAGATGTTCTAAAGAATATTTAGGTAACCACTTCCAAACCACTTGAACTCTATGTAAAATATTCATCAATAATTAAAAATCCTGAACTACTCATAAGTATTCCCCTGTTTCACCTCTATCAAATGAAAATCTATTTCTCTTGTATCAGTTTTGTACTGTTGGACAAAAAAAATCTTCAATTCTTCAGCTTTTTTTTCAAATTAATACTGCCTTTTGAGT
The DNA here is from genome assembly GCA_003342815.1 of Eudromia elegans. Classification (NCBI taxonomy): domain Eukaryota; kingdom Metazoa; phylum Chordata; class Aves; order Tinamiformes; family Tinamidae; genus Eudromia; species Eudromia elegans. Next base: position 1,075,385 of record PTEX01000125.1, on the reverse strand, counting down.
AGCTGATTCTTTTATTCTTCATTCACTGATAACTTTACAACTTCTGCACTAAGTCACTGATCCTTTGGGAAAAAATTGTATTCGATCCTGTAGTTAAAGCTCTAATATGCATATTCACATGAGGTTTGGAGACTGCCAGGCAGACAACCCAGGCCCTACAACCAAGTCAGTCACATTCTTTGACGTAGGTTTTAGGGGTGAAGAATTGATTTATGTGAGTTAATGCTTGTAGCAAGTGCAAATCAAATGAAGAAAGGAACAGTTCAGACTGATTTTGAATGGTGCACACCTTCCTGGAGCTTTCCTTGAACATCTCATTGATGTAAGTAACTACAGTAAGAAACAACTCCTACTTCTCTCTCAAAATGCATGAGGTTGACACCATCATGTTACATTACATCCTTCTGTGCCTCTGAAGCAACTCCAATGGTATTTATCATAATGTGTAACTATATGTCTTCCTCCCAGGTAAATTTAACAGTCTGTTTAGCTGGCAGATTAAAGAGGTAACTTGATTGAATTTACCAGTTAGGCTAAGGTATGTTACAGTTTGAACTTCGTAGTTTATAAAAGGGTTGATAACTTGAGAAGGATTTTTATATGCTGTTACTCATTATGCTAATTTTTCACATAAAGCAGAGAGCTGAGCGCCTGCTTGGCGCAATTTGCTGCCTCCGCTCCTAAAAAGCATCAGCAAGAGCCAGATCTTAAGGATCATATAATCACCACCTTTCTCTCACAGTTCACTATTGGGTCTAGTCTGTCTTGAGGAAACGGAGAACTTTTCTAACAAGGAACACTTGTTCAGTTCTCATTCTCATTCCAGAAGCCTGAAGGATCTTAATTGGATTTGAGTTCATTAGCTGTGAATATATACCAAGAGGATGGGATTTTTTGACTGCTACCCGTCTGAGATCAGGGTTGAGTCTGCAACTTTCTTATTACAATTAAGCAGGAAAAGAAAAGTACATAGGCAATTACACATAGCTGGTGGGTCATAAAAACATGACATATTTGCCATAATTTTTAACAGTATGAGACAAGCAGCACTTATTGGTTGCAGTGAACAAAGCTTCATCCTTTTCTTAGCATCTGGACCTGTAGATTTCTAAAGCAACAGTGGCACAGTGAAGACAAAGGTGCCTGCCATCTGTTCTATTTATGAAGATTATTTGTTGCCCTCAGACTCCTGGAAATTTTCCAGCAAATGTTCCAGCAAATTTGAGCACAGGAATAATCAGATGCAAGGCATCTGACCATTACTGAGTGTGATGTGCTGTAAAACATGAAGCAGCGGGGAAACATGAAAGCAAAAGATAAAAATAGAGCAGCGAACAGAAGAAAGTAAATGTGAATAGAGGTTAAGGTGTTTATTATTATTATTTTTAAAATTTCCATCTACTTTGTTTGGAAAAGTAATAATTCTGTGCTTAGAAAGAGGCAGTGTTAAGGCTATGATTTCAAACACTTAAAAGCAAGAAAGTATGTTGTTGGCAAACTCATGACCAACCGCAGAGAGGCGTCTGGTGGCTTCAGGAGAAACTGCGTGCTCTGGGCAGAACTCAGATGACTGAGATTGGAACTTGCAAGGTACTGAACGGCTTTGGAAAGCAGAGGGAGGGCCTAGATGGATGATATTTTAAACTGGGAAAAAAACATTGTAAAATCATTAGGTTTGGCAGAAGGATTGATGAGAGCTTAGCACCTAAGGTTATTTCTATCTCATTTTGTGAGACAATGCATAGACTTCAGCTTTTCTGTATTCAGTGTCTGAGATTTCTCAGTTCTCACTATAAACTAATGATATGCTCTTACTGTCATTTATTTAAAGATACAGAAGAAAAAGAGGTACAAATAGGTATGAAAAAAGCACTGAGCCGGCCAGTAGATTCAGATTAGGAAGAATGGTATCTTGAATAGAGACTAGTTGTTCTGATTTCTGTTCTTAGCTTTGACACAACCTTCCTCTTTGATCATAGAAAAGACTTATAGGAGCTGGGAAATTTTGCCAGAAGTTGAACATCTGAGGATGACAGAATCACTCACAGTCTTTTTTGGTATTTGGGTTCTCTTCGTTATTTTTTTTCTGCTGCTTTGATTTTGTCAATTGAATTGGAAATCTATGAAATGATAAGAAAAAAATATTATATATATAATATATGTATATATAAATATAAATAAATAATATATATAAAACAATATTTTAAATATATGATCTACATATCAATCACTTTTAAAAGTCTGATTGGAATAAAAATCGCAGGTTCATATTTCTGTTAGTTTCAGATTTACTTTTAACAACTGGAGTTAGATGTTTGGTTAGTGCCTCAAGAACAACTGTGACTACAGTCCCTGAGGAATCTGGATAGTAGTACTGCAAGAACCAAATTAAAATGGTCACGCAAGCTAACATTGTGCTGAGTTTTCTATTCCTGTAATTATGCTTACTCTTGGAACACTCTCCTGGGCTGTTATTGACCTGCTTTGACCAACACAGAAGCAAGTAAAACATTTATTTTCAAAAAGAGGCAAGGATGTGGTCAGTGTTGGAAGAGTGCAAGCTAAGGCTTACTAAAGAGCTAAGGCTTACCAAAGAACTAAGGCAATATGATGCAGCTCGAGATTTCTTTAGCTATTGTTGTGGTTATAGCCCCTTCTCATGTCAAGATATTCACAAATAAACCGAAATAAAATAATATGTAACAAAGGGATGTTTTTGAAGATGCAGCACAAGAAATAAGAGAAAAGAGGCAATACCTCTCTGTATCACTTCAGGAAAAACACAGTGCTGGACATGAGGGCCTCAGATCATGCTAATGAAAACAGAACAAGATGAGGAACCAGAAACAAAGTGCTAGAGAATCTGGGAAGAATTGGTCAATGAGAAATATTGAAAAGTAAAGCAAATCTGCAGCCAAGGGGATAAAAGACAACAATAGGAGAGGGGTTGTGTGGAGATGAGAGTATGTAAAAGCAACCCAAAAGGGAGCTTGGAAGCTTTACTGGCACACAGGGAAGTGTTAACGGTGTAATAGAGGGGTTTGGGATAGCCCTGTGGATTCTTTCCAGGACAGAGCTGTAATGAGCTAACTAAGAACAGGAAAGAAAAAAAAAAAAAGGCAATTCCTGGAGATGAATCACAGAGGGAACATACCTAGATTTCTCTTTTTTTAATTTAAAAGTTGATAGCATGTTAGTGTTAAATAAGACCTGGAGAAAGGACAAATGGTACTTGTATATGTGTACTGCTATACTGTATATATAGATATAGATAAACTGCTATAGTACATTGCCTCGGCGTAAGTCATTCACTGCTTTTCAGTGATTAACTCTCACAAAGGAAAACATAAGGATACTCGAAAAAAAGGATGCCAATTTGCTTGTAAGACAGGCAAGGTACTAACCCTTCATTCACTCTAAATTCAATGCATGGATTTGCAGAAAGAATTGAAACATACTCACTGTAATTAGTGCCTGACTCTTGATTTCATTTGCCACAAAAAAATGGGACAAATGAATGTCCCGCCCAAACTGGGACAGATGAATGTCCTTTCACTCTAGTGATCACAGAGGTACTGCCAACCACTTGGAAAAAAACATTTTGTTGGCCTTAAATGAAAGTGTGGAGAAATTTTCTGGTGGGTGACAAGGTCTTGAGACCAACATCCATGAAAGCTCTCCTGAGTTTATCCTACGAATTACAGAGCTTGGCAAGTACCTCTGCAGAGGAAGGAAGCAGGAGGAAGGTGTTCATCTTTTTTTTTCTTTTTTGGATGAGATGTGACTCCCTGGGTGAGGTTAAAATACAGAATGTGTATGAATGGGTCTATGTTCTACTGACAAACCTGGCTGCAAGGTGTTCAAAAACTGGCAACATAGTGAGTGGGATCTGGTGTATAAGGAAAGGGAAGAATCACCTGGAGATTTAAGTAACACTTTTCATTCTGCTTACAGCAAAACTGATTCAAATCCTCTGTTTTTCAGAAACAAGCCTATTCCAAATTAAAAACAAGCACCAAAGCTGCTATAGATCAGCAGTGAAGGGACACACGGGGAAACCAGAAATGGTGCTTTCAACAAAAACTCATTAAATGTGGACCTAGAGTGACAGCCTCAATGGGCTCTCCTGTTCTGACTGCCAGGGTGACCCCTGAATTACCTTTACCTGCCATCTGGTGACACTACCTATGAGACTGCTTTACTCATAGGGAGCATAGGGGAGCAGTTCTTTCTTAAAGAACCTTCTGTGAGCAGAGAAGTGGCATCAAACCGTATCTGCATCCCAGACTATAACTTAAACAAAGCTTATTTAAAGCTGTCCTTTTCTTTTATCAGGTAGCATCTGTATGAACTTCATCTCATTAAACACAGATGTTTGTCTAAATTTCATATGAAAGGATGCTGAAGGTCCAGCTGAAAAAATCTTCCAAAAGTGAAGGACTTGTCTCTAAATGTCTAGAATAGTTTTCATTAAGGTTATTCTGGTAGGATTTTTTTCCTTGGGAAACAAGAAAGTATTTGCTAGCAGAGCTGCCATCCAGAAGCATGTTTAAAGGCTGGAGGAACAGACCGTCAGGAATCCTATGAAATTCAACTGCAGCAAATCCCAAGTCCCGCACCTGGGAAGCTGGGATGCCTTGCAGTGACACAGACTGAAGGATGCCTGGAAATTGAGCAGCTCTGCAGTTTTTGGGACCCCCAATGTAAGGCAGACATTAATAAACTGCAGTGATTCCAGCACAGGGCCACCAAGATACTTCAGGGCCTGGAGCATTTGCCCTGTGAGGAGAGGTAGCTTAGGGACCTCGACTTTTTCAGCATGGAGGGAACTTATGAGCATCTAACATCAGCAGTTTTGAGGTCATCAAGATGTAGTCAGGGTCTGCACATGGTGGAGTATAAAATACAATAGGCACAAATTGAATTAAAGCTTCACACTAGATACAAGAAGAAGTCTTTTCTCCCTGAGAACAGTAACAGAGTGGAGCAGCCCTGCCAAGGGAGGTTGTTCAGTCTTCATCCTTTGAAGTGTTCCAGTTTCAGACTGGACACAACCCTGAACAACCTGGGCTGGTTTCACATCTGACCTTGAGCAAGGACTAGAGACCTCCCAACAACCCTTCCAACCTGAACTATCCTCTGATTCAGACATCCTCAATAAACGGAATTGTTCATGGATCACTAAAAAGCAGAGGAAGGAACAGGTGAAAGTATTTACAGTAAGACCAGAAAATAGTCTGCAGACTGAATCTGCAGTGCTCATTCAGGTAAAATTGCCAGTTCAATTGGGGTCCTCTATGTATAACAGGTAACTGAAATTTGCAGAAGGATTTAAACAAGAGTACTACATGCCTCCATCTGAAATCAGACAGGAGCAGAGCTAACCATTTTACCAGAGCACTAGATTTAAGACCCAAGTTCTGTTGAACTCTATCACAGAATTTTTCAATGATGTCAAGCAAGACCTCAGCCCCACCTAGCTGAAAAAGGATTAAGCTAATTTTCCTTCACATTCACACTAACCTAAATGACTGCTCTGACATTTTTTCTACATGTGCGAAGAAAAGCAGGTAACAGCTCACTGATGTCCCATAAAAGTAGCATATAACAACTTACTTTCATTTTAGGGTCATGAAAAAGTGAGATACCTATGGAATTCTCATTACTCTTTCTTGCTTTTTCTGCATAGTTTATATAATCTCATAAAAAAAGCGCTCTTCCTTCTCTTAGCAGGAAGAAAAAAACTGCACAGTTTGTAATCGATTGCACCCCATAACAAGATTCATCCCATTAATTCTATGTATTATTTAATCAGGCAATACAGAACTCTTGTCATGCTACTGAACCATTTTAAAAAGCAAGTTAGTAGCACTCAGTGAAGTGACAATGCAGCAGCACATTCCCCAGGCTTCAACTGAATCTAATTTATTCAGTCCAACAAGCATGGCAATACAGCAGGCAAGGTAGACTTTGCAAACCCAAGTAAAAATGGTAGGGGAGGAATGGGGAAGCGGAATTGCACATGTTTAATAAATTATAAAATTTAACTTTTGTGCTTGATTTGCCATCCACAAAGTTATTTTAAGTACAATGACACCAAATTTGCCCTAGAGTTGCCTTTGTCAAGATTGCTGATTTTATATCTAGACATTGCTGACGAAGAGCATCTGTTTTTTATCTTTCCCCATTTTTCATCTCTACTACCATGGAGCTCACACTTGAGATTAAATGAAATCACAGTGTACCTGGAAAATCTACCTTTAACATATAGAATTATTATAACAAATTGACAATGGAACCTTTTTTTTTTTTTGTGGACTGGATTAATTTGATGTAGGAGTGGACTTTCATTTTTCTCTGAGTTCTCTTCTCTGAGTTAAGCAGCACTGTTCTAATAAGGAATATGTCTAATACTAGATTTTTTGGATTTTATTCTTTTATCTTCCTAAGTCTCCTTTATTGCCTTCTTTCTTCCTTGTGCCTTTTGGAAATTCTCAAAATTATCCCTACCTTTGAGCTGCACACTTTGTTTCCACTTGTTCTCTAATTTTTCCATTCTTTTTCCTTCCTCTTTGGCAGAGATTCATCTACCACCTATTCCAATCTACGACTTGACAATTTTTAGTATTAAGAAGGGGTCTGATGGAATCTGCAATATGGTCACATGAGTGAATAGCATAGAGCAGGAGAAATATGCAACATTGAGAATGAAAGGAGGGAAGGATAATTTAGTATGAGAGGGTGGATGAATTGATATGAGAACAGATAACAGTCCTGAGGATTTCTTAGATATTAGGAGATTCAAAGCCTAAGACTGATGGATTTATTTTATGGAATAGCCGTATGTTGAAACAGGAATAGAGTATGACAGTTATAATGGCCTTCTTTGGGACAGATAGGAAGAAGGCAATGTCATATTACAATAAAAAACCACAGCATATCTATGCCATCATTATTATTATATTTTCTCTCTGCATTTTTCATAGCTATAAAATTTCTAATAATTATTTCTGTATATTTTGGTATAGTAACTGATCAATTCTAATTGATCTCTCAGCTGCATACTTACAGGCTGTATAAATAGGAGATTATCATGAACTCTCCTGAAAGAATGAGCCAAGTGAAAATTAAATTGTCTGTGGAAGAATTTCTAAAAATTCCAGTTATGAAATTAAGTCCCTAGAAATATGAAGACATAATGGTAAACAAGTCAGGGCATTGCTTAGCTTTCATTTTTGGTGTAAGACCATGTAATCGAATGCAGGCACAACAAATATATGTGAGAGTATTTATTTCAGGCATATTCAGAAGTAATATTAGTAAAGTCTTCTTCCTAAATTATATTACAGTACAAGGGTAAATACTTTTTATCAAAAGAGATAAGCAATAACTATACTAGGCTACCACAAAATTCTTTTTTGAACTCTCCTGCATTTTGAAATGAAGAAAAATGAAACACCTTTCATAAGCTGAAATCAATTTCATATTACTTTAATGATTGGAATATCTATTTTTTTTTAAGTTGGGTACTTTCCAAAACAATTACGGATAATAAGAGTCATTTTCACAAATATTGAGGATATTTGGAGGGGAAAATATAAACAGGGATTAAGATTTATTCACAAGAAGAGAATAATTTTTGTGCATACTTCCACTATGTCACACCCCAGTTATTGCAAAAATTGTGTATTCTTTCTAATAAAGATCATAGAATAAAGTAGATTAAAATAGGATGAATTTGTCTGTGTAAGTCACCAAGTCCTGATTCCTACCTCAGACTATGTTTTTTTAATATAGGGTCACATCCTGCTACCATAGTACAACATACAGCCCGAGTTCTGATAAGTCACATTAGCCAAACTTCTCAAGGGAATTTGGGATTATATCTGAACAAAATCGGAACAATAAGGTGACAATTATGTATCTAAAACCAAGAACTCTTGCCAATACTGAAAAGGTATGCTGTATAGGCCAGATGGTATAGATATTTCACAACAGGAATTTAATTTATTTTTTAGAATAAATGAAATATGCAGGTGAGGAATAACATTACCATGGAGAGAAGTCCTTTTAATCACAAAATTTAGATGATAACGAGGAAGTTACATCTCCAAATGGCAAAACACAATGTAACTCCTCGGAGACATTTGCAAACAACTGCCCTGTTGTTTGCAAGGCCCTTGACCTTGATCAAATATGCTGTTCAGCTTTCATTTTTAAAATCCCTAGTAGACATCTTTTTTTCATTCATTAATACTTTAGGAATATCTTTATAGAGGAGGAGGAAGAAGAGACATTGGTGTGTGCCATCACACATCAAGTATACCAGAGTCTCAACAGCTTATTCCCGCTCTGGGTTTGTGCATGGTGTCTGATGGTGGCGTGTCCTGCCCAGGGTTACTGCTTTTGCAATTGTGTGAAACCCCTCAGCTTCCCTGTCCCTCCATGTGTCCCCATTCCCATAAATATGTTCAGTCTAGGGCTTTCGACAAGGAAGGCGAGGAAGGGACGGATACCTCCATCATCCTGCTGATGGAAGTAGATTCTCCATGAGCCCTGTGACTTATAGTCAATACTAATAAACACTGGGGAAATAGGAAGGAAAGGCATATGTCTGTGACTTGACACATGCATTACACATCACCTCTTAAAATTGTATTTCTGATGCATTTTGGAGTATGTGTAGTGGCATACATTTTAATTAGCATTTTCTGAGCCCCAAAGGGGAAATATCTCCATGAGATGGAGCAGTGCTTTTACATTTGGAATCAGATTCTTTAAGTAGACAATAAAATTTTTGTTGTGTACTATGAAGTCTTCATTTGTAGGTTCACATGCTCTTTCTCAGATACAACGCTATTATATCTTAAATTTACACAGTCTTGTAACTGTTGTTTATTTTTTCTAATTACTTTTTAAAAATTTTAAGCTAGTGCTACTTTTAATAATTCCAGATGCATTCTACATTTAGCACCATTTTTACCATTTATATTGATCACTTTTTTTCATGGTCATTTATTTGTTCTGATGTATGTATTTTAGTATTAGCCTCTCCTTTGCAGATAGATAAATATCTGACTCATAATCTATTCATATAACATTTCTTAATTCCCTTTTATACAGCTCAGAGAAGACTAATTTTTTCATCATTCTTTGCCGGTGTATCTATTGTCTATTACCAATATCTAGATTGAAAACAGCGGCTACTGCTTCCTCAAAGTAATGGATACAATGTCCTCAAAATATTATTAAATTATTTAATGGATGAAAAAGTATTTTACAATGTATGCTTAGTATCCTATTTCTCATTAGCTTAACAAAAATAAATGGAAAATGTATTTTTCTTCCCTGACAACTAAGAAATGTTTGTGTTTCCAGATGAAGATAATTAATTTTGTAATTTAATGACAGTCAATAAGCACTACATATTTGTGTTGAGAGACATGGATCCTTGCCCAAGGAATACGTACAAAATCATTTTGTATGTAATAAAAAATATAAAAATAGATTCTCCTCCAAGGAATATGTACAAAATTATTTTACATGTAATAAAATGAGGAGGAGAATAAGGAACAAGGGATGTAGCATGATGACAATATAACTGAAAGATTTCCATTAATACCAAGATCATATCATAGGATGACTACTAGATGGCAGGATAGGTCCCAGTCAGGATTATTTATTAGGCTATTTAGGTAAATGCATAATTGCATATTCACAGAATCACAGAATGGTTAAGATTGGAAGTGACCTCTAGAGATCATCTAGTCCAACCCCCCTGCTCCAGCAGGGACCTCTAGAGCATGTGGCACAGGGTGGCATCCAGGCGGGTTTGGAAGATCTCCAGAGAAGGAGACTCCACAGCCTCTCTGGGCAGCCTGTTCCAGGGCTCTGCCACCCTCACAGGAAAGAAGTTCTTCCTCACATGGACATGGAACTACCTGTGTTTCCTCTTGTGCCCATTACCCCGTGTCCTGTCACTGGCCACCAGTGAGAAGAGTTTGGCTTCCTCCTCCTTACGTTCACCCTTCTGATATTTATACATATTAATCAGATCTCAGTCTTTTTTCCAGGCTAAACAAGGCCCAGCTCGCTTAGTCTTTCCTCATGAGGTAGGTGTTCCAGTCCCTTCATCATCTTTGTTGCCCTACAGTGGACCCTCCCCAGAAGCTCCATGTCCCTCTTTTACTGGGGAGCCCAGAACTGCACACAATACTCCAGGTGTGGCATAAAATATATGAAAGTAAATAAATGACTGATGAGCATCTTGTGCATGTCACAGAATGGACTCTTCAGGAAGGATTTAAAGAAAATAATAGAATATCTGCAGCTATTTATAAAATGATTTATAGGCAGAACACAGGGGAAAGAAAAGGTTGTGGAAGAACTGCAGAAACAAGAAGTTGAGTCTAGTGACACTGAGTGCAGAGAGAATTTCTATTAAATTGTTTTCCTGAATAATCATGTAGTAAGATGAAGAGAGAAGTATACTTATGTATACTTCTAACAGCTGAAAAAGAGAGAAAAACATGGAACTGGCAGAGGAGTCAATACTGAAGGCACAACAAAATACCAAAATTGACAAATACTTGGAGAAGATTATCTGTATCACAAAAACAGAATCATAAAAAAAAAAAAAACAGAGACCTAAAATGATTTAAATTTCATGATTTAGAAATAAATCAATAATCAATAAATCAATTACCAATGAAAAAAACTCCTGAAAAAAGTATGATTGCAATTTGATTATAAATGCCTTGCCCTCTGTAGTTAAAGGGTGCTGCCATACAGTTACTGGTTTACAGGACTATATGGTGACTTAAAAGTTGTGCTCCATTTACAGATGACTTATTACTTACACTAGGAATGGTTTACAGGACACAGAATAAAATACAATCCTACCAAAAGAAAGATGCACAACTGGTGACAGAGCAGTGTTAGTCAAATGTGAAGCATTACAGGAACACAAAGATCTTGTGAAGTGGTAATTCCTGCAGGTACTAATAGTTTCATCACTTTTTTTTTTTTGTGCAGGACTATGGAGGCTTTGCAATATCATAAATTTAGTTCCTTTTTCTATATTAGAGTACTAGGGAAAACAATCCTAAAAAGTATTAAAAGGAAGCACTTTATCCAGGCCTGTTCTAGTCCCTGAAAAATTATTATAATTATTATAAAGTAAGTAGCATCCATGAATTCATTCAGACCGAGAACCTGAACCTATAAATGCAAACATGAATCTTCAGTATCCCTTTGGATCCTTCAATGAACTTTGCCATGACTATTATAGGTATGGAGTTATGCTCATGACTGGGGAACCCTAGCTGTAGAGCCAAGGTTTGGTGCCTGTCCTAGCCTTCTGAGCGTTGGATATGGAGGTAGGAAGGGTAAGTCTAAGGTGTCAGCGCGTAAGGTCTATACATTGAAGCAGTACTGCTAAAGAACCCAAGAACACATTTACATTTAATCAAAAGCTCAAAAATTTTATTTCCTTTTTAACTCTGTATTGGGCTATGACACAAGGCCTGAGCTGAACACTTAATTACAGAGTGCAAATTTTCTCAAGTGCCTACCTAATGAGTTTAGCAAAAACAAGCAAAGAAATAACTGGAAAGGGATTGAGCAAAGGCCAAGTTTTAGGATATTAATGCCAGTGATTTGTCCGATTTGCTAGTAGATCATACCTGTCTATATTGCTTTTGCAGTTCCAACTAGAAAAGATATGTTTCCGTTTTCAAATTTAAATTTCTCTGTTTTGTTATTATGTGCCATTGAACTCCAAGATAATTTATTTTTCAGTGGGTTCAGTTAATGTATGTTGAATAAGTGGTTGATCCTTCCATCTTCTTTTCACATCTATAATCCTTACCTATCTGTCAGTCTTAAGAGCTTGCAAGAATAATCCTCACAACTCTAAAATACTTGCGGATAAAGTACTGTTATGTAGCAGATATCTGGTCTCCCTACTGCAAAACACTGTGTCTCTTAGTAACCAATGCTGTAACATTTAGAGAAAAAACCCTCCCCTTCTCTCCCCCCATTCTCCTATCCATGTATCTCTCAGTTAGAGACTGTTCTAAGCCTCAAAACCCGACATCTCAGACCTTCTCATACAGCTTTTAAGTATTAATTGTGACAATGATAGCATATCTCCCTTTTTATTCCCTTTAAGTACAAACTAGATGTTATAACGCAAAAATGGATATAAAGGTTTAGTCTTTATACTACACCCTGTGTGGTCACTCACAAATCTGCTCAGCTGGTGTAAAAGTCTACAACATCAGAGTGGTGCTTGTCTAAATCCATTTTGGAAAGACTTTGCCTTATAATCTGTATGCTGTACAGGGCTGAGAGATACAAGATATAGAATCAGAACTGTGCATCATAGACAGTATTTTATTTTGGATCAACACTGAAATCCTTGAAGTGGCTAAATGCCTACTTAATTCTGTTCCTGGCATTACATTTCCAAAATTGATTACATTTGCTTACAATACAAACCATATTCTTCTAACTTGAGAAAAATAAGATTTCTTTATAATGTGTATTATTTTAAATCATTTTGGACTTGTTGTCAAATTGCCTTATTTAACTACTCAAAAAGCTTTGCAATTTTCATTCTGCATCAGGAGAAAAAGCCTTCAACAGTGAAAGAGGGGAGGGAGAGAGGAGCACTTTACTGGAACATGCTGAAGAGTAACCAACAGAGAAAGAAATCACTCAACCTTTAAAATTAAATCTTGATGGGTGTTCTTTAATGTATTCTATATCCATGGATGTTGTTTATTCTATTCTTGATGTGCTCTTCCAGTGCAATGATGCCAGTTCTTAGTGCAACTGATCTGGACTAATTTACATCATATTTATTGTACAAATTTGGAAAAATAAGCCTTTTATTTGAAACAAATTTATCAATATATAATTATCAAGCATGGTTTTCTCCTGAAGTATTACCAGGAAATTTCAAATAATGTGGCTGCTGGGATGAAAGCAATTTACAGCTCCATTTCTCCAGAACTTTGAGATCGATACTTCTGAGGCTATGGAATACCTGATTTGCATGACTATTATATGTATTCAATTACTGCCATGACAGATGTACTAAGAAGCAGTATTTACTATTCCATGTAGTCACACTGAAATCTTTGGCCTTTTCTGGTATGCAGCTCTTGGATTCTCCTCATTTTCCCCCAATTACTATCTGCCACAGAAACAAAAATCAGCCCACAGAACTGATCCCAGGAGAGTGTAAGGTTAAAGTGCACTTGCTTCAGTGTAGCGGGGTAAATTCTAGCAGTTTTACAGTAAGGAATATATTTAACAACTTATAAACTGTTCCGTTTTATGGTTAAGATATATTATCTCTAAATGTGTATACTGATAAAAAATGCATTTGAAAGTAAAGCACTATTTGTGTATGAACATGAGATTTGAGTTTAAATGTGAGATATTAGGATGTGCCCATGGCTGAATATTTCTGGGTATTTTCTGAATCACTCAGCCCTATGTACCTATGAATTCAATGATTTTGGATGGGAAGATACTAGATCAGAAGTTAGTGAATATGTGAAACTTGTCTCTGGATTGTTAATCATAGTAGATATGCCTGTTGTTGGTGACAGTTAACTTGAGAATAGGGATGGATAGAGAATAGATATGATTTATATAGAGAGAATACTGATGGATAGTGTTGATTTTGACAGAGCTCATTCATGGAAGTAGCTTATGGACTGTGGTAATATTTTTACTTTTTCTTGCATTAAAGTAATATCTGGCAATGCATATGCACTATGCATGTAAACGTGTACTTTTGCATTTCATCAAACTGACTCTTAAATTAGAATATGATAGTGCTGCAACAGCTTTGAAAACCAGCTCTGACCTCAGCATGTGTATAAATGCTGAGCCATATAACAACATTAGTGAAGTGCTTATGCATTTTATTTCCTTTTTGAAAATGAAAAGTTCTGCCTGATCAATTATACTCACTAATAAATGTGTAGCTGTATAATTCAAACATAGGTACAAAATGTAAAATACACAGTAAAGGACAAAATACAGACATGGAGAAGAAAGAATGTGTAGTTTAAAGTCAGTAACAAGATCAATATTCTTTATTTCTCTCAGAACAAATTAGAAGGCTCTTTGGAGTTATCTGGGATTCAATATGTTTCTATTCATCTATCAGCACCGAAACTGGGGGAAAAGTTCTGTAGTCTTGAATGAAATCTCTGGTCAAAACCACCACAATAACCAGACTCCTATCTCAGTGATCAATAACCCAGAATGGGAAGATTCAGCTCAGATATTGGAGACCAATTCAAGTATCTTGTTCAAGATGAACATATCTCAGGACAATGAACCTAAGGCTAAATCTAGAGCACACAAAACAGGCCCAAGCTAACCATTTTGCTACTGCAATATGTTCATCAATACTGCTAGTTAAGCTCTTTCTAGGCTGATCCATGCTTATGCATTTCTCATGCATAAAAAATCAAGGCAGGGAACATGCTAACAGTTGAGCAGTGTAAGGTGATGCTAATGTCTTTATTTCACTAGGACTGATGTATTCCATTCTTCTGTTTGCTTTTAGGGTAATTATTTTTAGTCCTGCAAAACACAAATATTTCCTCTCAAAAGAAAAGGCAATGTTAAGATCAATTCAAGGCACTCTGGTACAGTCACTTCTGAATGCTTGATTTCAAAGACACTGGCAACAGAACATGAACCAGGAGAGAAGAACGGTGGTCATTTTGACCAAAAACTATCAGTACTTAGAAAAATTGCAGAAAAGAGGCCTGTTTTCTACAGTAGTTAAAGGATTTGTATAGAGAAATCTTTGACAGATCATCAAATATGCATGTGTCTTACCTCTCTCCTTTATACAGTGGTCTTAACCTTTATGCAGTGATCTTAACATGACACTTTCAATAGTATAGAACGTCACTATGTGCATTTACTCTTCAGTTTAGCAATGCTAAGTATGCAGTTATTGGCTAGGCTGACGCATCACCCTGCTTTCTGTGATGGAGCATATCTGAAGATAGGAATCTGTATATAATGCAGCACTGTGAGCTACACACGTACCCTTCATAATAGTAGAAACAGTGCTGTGACACAGATTGTTACCCCACAGTGTTTTATGCTGCATAAACATGCTTATATTGTTTTCCCCATAGGATTTCCGTGTCTTCATAATCAAATGATAGTGACTGAAAGCACTACGGTAACTTAAGATGATGCTATTATTCATACTTCCTAAGGTGAGACCCCCACAGCCCTTTTGCATACTTTTGCAGTCCAAAGTATCTTTAAAACTGGTATCATATTGCAAGTCATATTTTTGTTTTTGACTACACATTCCTTTTGATATGACAACCCACTAAATATTTCCTTTCTACTGAATAGCCTCATCTTGCATTATGTCTTCTTAAATTACTGTAATAACAATTTTCTTCCAAGCTGAAACCACTTGGTTCCTTTTACAAATTTAAAATTTACGGATTTAAAATTTTTCAATGATATATCTTTTCCCAAATCATTATTACACATGGTAAGTAAAGTTGCAATTACCTATAGCAGCTATTGGATAATTCAGGAGATACTGCACTCTTTCTTATTTTTTTTGAATTTAGTCCTTCAGAAGTTGGATTATAGAATTTCAGAAATGAAACTTTCTTAGAAAAGACCAAACAGTTCTATGCAACTTTTCACGGAGTTCTCTGAATTCACTTGGTGTGAGGCCGGGATAATGAACGGTATCTTAACCTGTGTAATGCTATGTCACTCTATGTAGATAGCAAAAACATAGATTCATACAAACTTCATAATCTTTATAGGAATACCTGTCATCTTAGAGCAAAATATAAGTATCCCTTATTCCACAAACTACTGATACAATACCGTAGAATAAGCTTGTAGCATTTCACTTGCACTTCTATAAATCATCTGTCTGAACTGTCAGCTCTTTTAAGACTGACCTGATTTTGGTGAGACTTTTACAACTGTGCCTCATGATAAGAATGCAATTTAAACTCTCGTGGAAGTACAGGATCCTTATAAACAGCGGCTTGAAATACTTTTTGTGAACCACAAAATATAAAATGATATCAACTCCAGGAGGTAGCAGATGAATTGTGCTCATTTTTGAGAGAAAGTTTATGGATGAGATATGATCAGAAGCAATCATGCCCATCCAGTCATGCCCATGTTGCTTTGTTGCAACATGTTATCCCATTAAAAAAACATGAGATATTCCTTCCTATGCTCCTTTCTCCCTTCCTCTCAGGATCCTGGCATTATGTTATGTATATCTTGCCACCATGCTCTACATTTCAATAGGATACATTTATATTCACCATGAAAGCAAAATTAAGGTTCTACATAAGTAGTATCCAGAACACATTCATTTTTTAAAAAATGTACTTTCCTTAAACTCCATGAAACACTTGCCTTGCGGAGCAAAAATGCTTTGGTGTAAATGTCTCAAAGGGAGTTCAATCACTTTTCACTAAACAGCCTGCAGTATGTAGAGTAGTTAAAGAAGACAAGAGGATTTATTAGTATTCTAGTGACCTTTTAGACACAGACCACATGGAAATCCCAAAGGCTACTTTCCAGCTAAATTAATTAAGATAGCACATAATATACAAGGCCAGATTGTGCTCTTTCTGAGTTTTTCTGTCGGAAGTAGACACTAATTCTTAAATTTATTCTTTAAAGAAATTTCTACTTCTCTGTGTCTTAGGATGTGCCAAAGATTTAGGAAAGCAAAGAATAATGAATGAAAAAATATCTTTCATTTGTTTCTCAGATAAGTTACTGGTATAATGTGGGATGCAAAGCCTGCTGAACAGCCTCACTGTGAGAGGTGTTGGTCTATCATGCAATCACATCTTTATTCTTTTTTAGACTTTTTTTAAAGCCATGATTAATGAAAATCTGTTAATGCTGTACTAGTTTAAAGGGGTTGATGCAGAAAAAAGAAAAAAAAGATGTAATCCAGAGGGATAGGGGCAAATCAGAGAACTAGCAAAAGTGAGCAAAGATCACCAACTACAGGAAGGGAAGGTACACATTGCTTGTGTATGTTAAAATGCCAGCTCTACTCTAGTATTTGTTTCCCTTCCAATGAAATGAAATGACACCCTAACTACATCTATTTCATTCTACCAAGGAGAATAAAAACGATGAAATATTAAGCTTGAATCTAGAGGGTGGGAAGTTTAAAAGAGATAAATGTGGTTAATTTTTGTCTTACAAGTATTAAAAGCATCAGTAGGCTGGTATTGACTGAATAGGTTTATCATATCACATGATGTCTCCCTTTCCATCTAACCATTAGCAATCATTACTTTTTTCCATGGCTTCACTTCTGTAACAGCCATTGACCACTTCATAGATTTCTGCAGTCATTTAGTCTGACCTGCTGTGTGTCACAGGCGCTAAGATTTCACCCAATAACTTCCACCTGAAGTCCAATAATTTATGGTTGGATGCAGCACATTTTTCAGAAATAAACCAATATTGATTTTAAAATGTTGTATGATGGTCAGAAAATCTACTACTTCCCTTCATAAACTGACCCAATAGTTATTTTCTCCTGCTGCTAGAAATATGTCTCATATTTCCACTTTGAATGTGCCTACCTATAAACCATAGGTTTTGGTTCTTCTCGTAGATATAAATAACATGATATCCATTAGCCTCTCCTATCACATATACTTCTGTGATAGTATGACAGGTCAGTCTCTCAATCTTCCTCTGATAAATAGGATGTTTCCTGAAGTATTTCCTTGTATGAGATGCTTTGTGTCTTATGAATCATTCTTCTCAGTAACAGTGCTGGAATTCTCCTTAGTTTTCAGACTACTCTTTGGTACTAGGAAAAACAGAACTAGAGATATTTACTATGTAGAAACAACATATCATTTTGAATCCTTTGGTAGCTATAAATCCACATAAATCTGTTGTAATGTTCTAAAATCTGTTATAGTGATCTTATAAAGATAACTTTGGACTTTGCAGATGTTGTGTTCATAGGGAAACAACCTCTACAGACTGGCAAATACAACACAGCTCTCAGCTCATTATGGAGGTTATGAGCCTTCAGTGTAAACATACGATATTAACAAGAAGGTTATCAATGCAAAGGAGATTTTTTTTATCAGGTAAAACCATTCAACAGCCTGTGGAGAGACATTTCCGAAATGGAAGAGGTTAGAGAATACCAAGATTTTCAATATTTTCTGGACCATACTATTTAATGATTGGAGCATTCTGATTACAACCTATCTTCTCTGATACATGTGACATAGATGAAAATATATAACTTCTTTGCTTTATGCTTTACATTCTTTTTTTAAAAAAAAATTATTAAGTAATAAAAATTAGGTTTGAATTTGAAATATTCTTAGCAACTCCACAGATGAATGAGCAAACTAATTTTCTGTCCAAATACTTCCCGAAAATGTGTTGCAGAAGTCCTATTTCGTCAGGGCCATTAGTTTCTCTGTTGTAGGCTGGAAAGCTAGTTTTTAGCTTTTGAACAGTCTTTCTCTGAGTACAGCTTTCTCTCTCCTTTCAGAACAGGTTACCAGCAATTTTCAGATTAGGTTGCTGTTCTCAGGTTCTTCAAAATCAATTGAGATAACTGGCTTCTCTGAATTGTTTTAATGGCAAAACCGAGTTAAAGGCAAAGGGAGCTTTATTGGTTGCTCTAATAGGAACAAAACTGGCAAATCTGAAAAAAAAGTCTACCCATGACTAATTGGCTGTCGTGTCTTTGTTCGCTCTGCCAAGCTGCCTTGTGTTGAGGAGCCAACCTAGACTTGGCAGGACACCTGATGCTGCAGTTGCCATCTAGTATGTTAGAAGTTCTTCCCTTTTGAAAGCAATTCCACACTCGTGTCACTTGACACCTCCTGATTTTATTTATTGTAAGACTGCTAGTGTATGTTTAAACATTGCTAAGGGAAAACAGCCCTGTGTTTAAAAAGGGCAATGTGAATAATTTTTTTAAGCTATGAAAGACCAAGTTTAAGATTTACATAACCTTAAATGGTGTCTCAGTAGTATAAGAGAAACCATTCTAAGCACTAATCTATATAACCTCCTAAAGTCAGAGTAGGGAGATAGATTTATCCTTCAGTATCAGAGGGGAGTCCAGTAAGAGTGAAACCATGGTGGGAGTTTGTTACAGATCACCCAGCTAATATGAGAGAGTGGATAAGATCTTTTTTAGACAACTTCAGAAAGTCTTTAGATCACAGTCATTATGGAGGACTTTGACATCTCTGACATCCATTAGAAGGGAAGGGGCAGCGTACAATCCAAGGCAGTGTCACAGGGATACTCTAAGGGAAAGGCCAGGAGGGTCTTGGCAGACAGCAAGATGGACATGAAACAGCAGTGTGTCCTGAAGGCAAAGAAGACCAATTGCATCTGGGGCTATATCACCTGTAGCACAGCCAGAAGATCAAGGGAAGTGATTATGCTCTGTACTCTCTACTTGACAAGCAACATCTGGATAGGACGTGCAGTTTTGAGACCCTTACAGGAAAGACATCACTACTCTGTAGCCAGACCAGACAAGGGCCATCAGGATGCTCTGAGGGCTGAAACACTTGTCCTTTGAGGAGAGACTGAGGGTGCTGGGCTTGTTCAGACCAGAGATGAAGCAGTTTTAGGTGTGCCACAGAGTAACTCATCAGTACTTGTTGGGAGGTCGTCAGGAAGATGGAGCCAGATGCTGTGCACTGCTGTGCACAAAGGAAGAATGGGAGACAACAGACAAAAGTTGAAACAGAAGTTCAATCTAGATATAAGATTTTTTTTTCCTTCATCCTGAGGATGAGCAGGTGGTGGTGCAGGTTAGTAGAGTGTTTGTGCCATATCCATCCTTGGAGGTTTTCAAGATCAGTCATCTCCATAAAGTCCTGAGTAACTGAGTCCTGGATGTTGGACTAGAGTTATTTATATCATTACAACCTGAATTAACCTAAGAGTCTCTCTTCCTAAGAGTTAATTGCCCTTAGAAAGTGTCTATATTGCTATGAAAGGAGTCCAGCCTGGGTTAAGATGGTTAATTTTTAAAGCCCTAGTGTTAGATGATATGAATCTCATACTGGTAGCAGAGAACATACACTCAGCTAACAAACCACGTCAGAGCACTGATAACATGAAAGCACCTTTTAAATAACAATCCACTTCTGCAGTCTCACCTTTACAATACCAGCCAAAAGTTCTTGTCCCTCTGGACATCCCCTTTTCTAGACATTTCATCACAGTTATTTATATGTATTCCTCCTTCACCCACACACTCAAATGTATGCACAAAATTCAGCAGCAGTACCTACACTCCCCCATAGCTTCTGAGTTGTATTTTTACCTCTTCTACTTATCTGTGAGCAGGATTTTGCTATAAATCCCTATATATGGATGGGGAAAGACCCAGGACTTTGTTTTTCTGATTTCTACAGTACTTCTCTAGCCACAGGAACATTCTTAAGTTTTGTCACATTTTCTTCCTTGAAAATTATTGCCTTATTCATAACTGTCTAATCTGATGAAAAAACCTCAAGGACCAAATTGCTGATGCTTCTGTGTTAGTCAAACAGTGTATATTTCTTTCAACTTTTGTATCAGTGCTTCTCTTCAGGTCCAATGTACTTGTGTCCTTCTCTGTTTGACTTTTATCCCCTTAACTATAAGCAATTAATTCATAAATGAATGACAGGTAATTTAGAAATGTGTTTTTCTCTTGGTATCAGAAAAGCAAATGTCCTAAATGGGCAACAAAGTAGAGGATGATTTTAAGGACTGTAGGGGAGGTTGTCTGGAGTACAGACATGTGAGACAAGACGGCCTTGACAAGAAAACTGGTAGACTGACGGGCAACCTGACAAATGAACTTAAATGTGCATTTTCCTATCCCTATTTATGTATAACTTTGAAGAGGCTAGTAGGAAATAGCAGAAGATGCACAGCCTGCCCTTTCTTCACACTGCAGAATGAGTAGAGGGATCCTAGAGAACTGGAGATACCTATAAACATTACGAAAAAGAAACCACGTGCCCAGTGACAGAAAAAAAGGTATCTCTAGCCTTTTATCTCCATTCTCTCTACTGTCTCTCCCTTCAGCTATTAGTAAATTAGTAAAATTAATTAGTAAATAACCAGTGAGCATTTCATTTACATGATTTTGTATACATACCTTAACAAATTAACACAACTTTGAAAAATTATGTCCTCTCTTTTTTTTTTCAACCTTCTAGTCATGCCGTCTGGTTCTGTGCAATGGCCTAAATCATTCATTTTCCTTTTTAAGCTGACCTTGGGTTGACTTCTTCACATTCCACATAACTGATTAAATTTAGTGGCAATTATTTTCTCAGTCCTTTTTAACGTACATGTCAGACATCTAATTTTTAAATAAATTTGCACGTGTGCAGTTTTTGCTATTTACTTTGCTCGTATAATCATGCACAAGACATTGTGCAGGCATTTTCAGTATGTTTAAAGACGGACATAAAGTCTACTTACTAATGTGTTCACAAAGGTAATTTTGGCATCATCATGTACAGGTAACTGAGACAGAAGGGCAAATATATTTCTTTGAAATTAGGCCTATAATAATAAGTATGTTCAAATTGATTAGTGTCTTGAGTATCCTCCACGAATAATGTAAAGTGTGAAATGTCATCTGAGGCACTTATCCTATGCTGAAAATTTCTTGAATTTTTGCCATAAAATTAGGCAATCTCAATTCAATATGTCTGTCGAATAACTGAATAAAATTCAAATGACATAGAGACATTTTGTCCCAATAACTCAACTATATATTGTCACTTATACTCACAAATTATTATAAATTAATTAAAGGACCATCTGAAACCCCTCAGGTAATTTTGGAACATGAGAAAAACCTCTATTGTAGTGATAATGCTGTCTTTGTCTATTTGTGAAGATATTTCAATCAGATATATTAATTTTATTCATCTAAAATGAAAAAAAAAATATATATAGCTTGAATTGTGTGTACTCTCAGCAATGAATCACATAATCACACAGAATCACAGAATCACAAAGGCTGGAAGGGACCTCTAGAGCTCATCTAGTCAAACCCCCCGCTCCAACAGGGACCTCTAGAGCATGGGGCACAGGGTGGCATCCAGGCGGGTTTGGAAGATCTCCAGAGAAGGAGACTCCACAACCTTTCTCTCTGGGCAGCCTGTTCCAGGGCTCCATCACCCTCACAATAAAGAAATTCTTCCTCACGTGCTGTTGTGAATAGGATGAAGAAGTATTAGTTTGATGCCTTCTGAAATTAATATACTTATGTGCTAGGGATAGCTCATGGAAGAGGCCATCAATAGAGCCTTATAAAACAACAGATTAGCTAAGATGCTCAAGGACGTCAGCGAGCCCACCGATGCAGAATATCTGTCTGAAAGCTGCTTCCTTTTTTCCCATGCTTCTCCTCCAGTCTCATTGCACACACCTCTCAATATGTGACATTGCTCATGACCTGTCTTAAGCCTAAATGGACCAGAAAATGATTCCTCCTTCACAAACTTTCACTTGTTTTGTGTGCATAAGAAACTCACGTCACTTTCTCCAGTGAATTCTGCTCATAGGTGCACAATATCTTCTGTTTAATGAAGATATGGGTCTTGGGAAGGATGATCTTCCCTGCAATAATAAGTAGCCACTCTGACAGGTGCCTTATTTTCATGCTGATATATCAGTATAAGGTCAAGGTTCTAACCAATTTGCAATGGCTTTTTTAAATGCTATTGAACATCTTCCTATAAGTATTAGTGCTACTGCTGGCTGTTATTGCTAACATCGAAGAGACTACAGAAGTGAGTATGTATTGGCTTCTCAGTTGCCACAGATCACAGCTTACAACATTAATGAAAATGTCGTTCGATTTCAGTTAAGGATGATATGCTGGACCACAGGGTGTCATGACCAAGAGGAGAGTACTTATTTATTTCTGCTATCTCTGCTGCTAAGGCAGAAAAAAATATCAGGAGCATATAATTCATAGTAATTCATTGTAATTCCTTAAAATATCTCATCAGGAATAATGAGGATTCACCAGTCACAGCTATGTCATGCTTTTCTTTTGAAACTATTCCATTTTTAATAGATAGGGCCAGAAAAAAAAATTTTTTTTAAGAATGTTTCTTACGGAAAGGGGAATGACAGGAGTACCTGGCAGCTTACAAACAGTTTTGTGTTCTTGTCTTTGTAATTCTTTCTATAGGGCAAAAATCTCAATGTTTTCCCAATACCTACAAGAAAGGAATATAATAATGTGTAAGCAAACGGCTCCCTAGAGGAGATGGTACTGACTTAGACTTTTTTCCCTGGGGTTTACCATACTAAAACTGAGCAGACGCAGCATGGAGAATGTTGGGTAGAAAAAGTGAAGAAGGCTCAGTTTTTGAAAGCTGATTAGCTAATTCTCTGACCTCTCATCATTCAATCCTCATCACATCTCCCACCTCACATCCTCACCCACAAAAGAGGGTGCGAGTAATTCTGCATGATGACAGTGAGAGAGGCAATTTGGAAAATGGCTTGCTAAGCCTCTTAACATGGATTTCTGATGCTTGCAAATCAAGTTGCTGAGACGGTCATTGCATTTACTTCTTAATTCTGAGATCTTTAGAAAATGATACAATTTGCTGATGCAATTATCTATGTTTTTTTATTGATAGAAGTTTGTGTGTGAAGCTTTAGAACAACAAATTTAAAAAGTTTACTGTCAGAAGGAAAGCAAATACCTTCCAGGCATGCAACAAAATGATCGCAGTACTCTTGCTAGGTTCTGATACCATCTTTAAGTTTCCAAGGTCAAAGTGGGAACAGAAAACTGTTTCAGATATGTTCCTGAGGCTGAATTCCATGCTCATGTAAAATCAGAAGATAATGGACTGTATTCTTGACATGTAACATCCTGTCAAATCATTTTTTCTTTCCTTAGCTTTTAACCACCTGGTTTTAAAACTGTCACTGACGTTATTTGACACCAAGGACAACAACTATTGATTTGAAACCTGGTTGCTTAACACTCAGCTTGAGATTAGTGTGTTAAAAATGTCAAAAATAAAACCAACAAAATAAAAATTTATCTGAACATCTTAAAATACCCACAAGTACATTTATGTAAAAAAAAAGTCAGTTTTTACTAAAATTCTGCATCTTATCTTAATTTGGGATTCAAACCAAACATAAGGCCAAAGAAACATTCAAATCTGAGAAAGACTGATAATAGTGTCTGCCTCAACATTGACTGCAAATCTGCTTAAGCAAGTTTCATAATTTAGGTTGCAGAAGTGTCTGCATATGCATTTTTTGACTAGTCAAACAAAGGCATAGCCTACAGAATATAAAATGGATTTCTCTTTAACTAGAGCCAAGTAGAGACACTAAACATGCAACCAGCCACCATAAACAGAAAAAGAAAAAACAGAAAAAAATCTCCATTAACTGGAACACATCATATACATAGAAGACTGCTAGTCCAGAATGTGAGAATCCCAGGTTGCTAATTAACCCTCATTTTGTTTTCCTCAAATAAACAAAAGATCAGTATTTTAAAAACAACAATGGAATGACAAGAAGATAGTATAAACATTTCTGGGATCATGCATAAGAGCATTCCTACATATCTCTGGCAGCCTTACAGCAAAAATCACTGAGCATGTCCAAATTGTACCAATTATAATCTTATCATCAGACACACTGAAAGAAACAAAGAAAATAAACAAAGGCAAAGGGACATATACAGAGAAAAGAAAGGAAAAAAAAGAGAGTAAGAGCACAAAAACGTGAAGAGTAGAAATGGAGAGGAAAAAGGTGAGAGAGATAGAGGATGAATAACTGTTAGAGAGAGGCAAGCTTTAATCACATTATTCCCTGAACTTCTTTCTTTCCTTTAGCTCATATAGGGTTTTACAGTGTGACCTCACATGGAGAAGAATCACTTCATTTTTTTTTAAGAATAATTTTATGACATCTATTATCACTCACACAATCCAATAGAAATGTAAGTCACCGTGATGAAAAAAATCAGATTCTACTTTAGCTACATAAGGAATTACAGATGAAAATATAGAGAACTAACCTTAGCACTTCATATGTAAACCCAAATGCAACGTCTTCCATGGGTTGACTCTGCCTTCAGTAGAGGCAGAAATTGCTATTTAATTTAGAATTCATTTATTTTCATCATGTGGAAGGCAAACAGCTGATTAAATTATTTATCACTTTTCTTTCAAAACCCTCAAAGACTTTTTCAATATTTACTCACAAAAGGCAATACCACATGATGACTGTATTAAGCCAACCTGAGCTTAGTCTCTTATGGGTATCACTGATACTCCCATTATCAGTTAGAAAAACTAATCTATAAGAGGTGCTACAAAAGCTTCAGTTATTCAGAGGAACTGAACAAGATGCTGATGGAACACCATTCCTGCTAAAGGAAAGTTACTTTTAAAGGTTAACTGCATACAATTTGCAATAAATTTATTTTGCTGACTGAAGCAATATGTGCTGAACTCTCCCAATACTCAGGCTAAAAAGCACACTGACTCACTGTTTTTTTTCCCCTAGGTCTTCAAAAGTCCTTCACCATCCTGCTCTCCTAGACCTTCTGCACTAATATGATGTGCTGGGAAAGCTACGCTGGTGGATCACATTATCTGTAACTTTGTAATACAGTTTAGGTTTATAGTCTTAATAGGCAAGTACTGGGTCATTTTAAAAATGCACATGGCTGTTCTGCAGGATATAAAAGATGTGGGTCAGGGGAGAAAAAAACACTTATGATTTTTCCTTCTTAAAATGCCCTTTTTGGCAGAGAAAGAATCCCACTTAAAAATAATTTCTTTTAATCCTGAGGCCAATTTTGACTGTCTGCACTTAAATTTAGTAAGTGGTTAATGTCCCTCCAATTGGATCTCAATTATATACACTCTAGTTCTTGCATTTAGGTCATTGTGCTCCTTAACAAATCAATAAATAATTCAGCACCCTAGGGAATAAACTGTTAAACCAAAATCTAGTGGACTTCAACTGAGGGACGTTAGAATTTTCTAAATTATCTGGGAAACCTTTCAGCAAGTATTGCACAGAGCTAGTACAAAATCAAACGGGTGATGGGACTCCAAGAGTGAGAGGGCTGACAGAGGGCAGGGGCAAATTTATACTGTGGTGAAAAGGAGCCTCTGGGTGTCCTCCTGAAGTTTTGTGGCTTCCTTATCATCATAGAGTTTAGGGTTCTTTCTTCTGCTTGCTATCTTCACCCCTTTTTAACAGCTGATAAATCAGTGTTTATCAGAATCACAGGATTGTTTCTGAGCTATATCGTATTTAAGATAAATAATAGCTAGAAGGAGATGAGATGCTGTCAGGAACCACTTTGGTCAACAAGTCCAATCCTCCTTCATTTCTGGTGACATAAGGAGTATCATCTCTTAAAAGGTAATGTAAAAAAACACATCCCCAAAGACATGGATCAAATTCAAGGCCTTTATAGCTATAGTCTAGCACAGAGAATGAACAGGAAAGATCAAAGCTGTGAAGCATCTGGGAACACTGCAATTTTGCTTTGTAATGACGTGGTGATCTTAAGCAACAGACCATAGCACCTGCTACAGGGATATAATTTAGTCCTTTTAATTGTCTCTGTTCTTCTCACCAGAAATTCCCTTCTGATCCCAAATCATTTAGCTTTTTGGCAGTGCTAGAGTGTTTCTGTCCCATTTCTTATGACAACACAAATTAGATATTAGGCAAGGATACTTATATGCTTATAACACCTTAAAAAAAAAAAAAAAGGAATAAACCTATGGTTATGATTTGAAATACCAGGTACAGGTAGAAGGCAGAATACAAAGTTAAGCCACTTAGTTTCTTCTATAATATGGTTCATCCATTAAGCTATAGGAGTTAATTTGCTAGAATTCAAATGTATAATATGCAATTTATAGTTGAGTTATCACGGTAAGATAAGAGCAGCAATAACAAAACAAAACAAAACAAAAAAAAAAGCCAAAGAAGCAAGAAATTTCCAAGGCTTTTTCCATTGACAGTTTTCTACAAAACTTCACTCAAAATTTTCACTTTTGAAATGAGTAATTTTTTGCAAATAAAAAAGATATAACACTAATTTAAAGGTAGGCGTGTGCCTTTTCATTTCATGCACTACAAGTGAGACATATACATTTTACCTGTTTGAAGACTGAATTAGTGCTTTTTAAAGAAAAATTTTAATCCTATGCTGCTTGAGATCACTTGATTGAAGTACCACTAAAGTCTAGGCAAGGTTTACCATGGAGGTAAGATCAAGATGAGCTCTCACTTTTCTTTATCAGAGTTCAATAGATTTTACTCTTTAGTGGAAATCATTACAGTTTTATGTTGAAATTGCTATAGTGCATCTGACAATATCTGAGTGAATTGATTCACCGCTCTCCCTTTGTAAGTATCTTTATTGGTGATTTTATTTATTTTATTTTATTTTATTTTATTTTATTTTATTTTATTTTATTTTATTTTATTTTATTTTATTTTATTGAAGCACACCTGTTGATCCACTTGGTCTTTTCTGCATTCTCAGGAATATTCAAACCCAGTCTGTATCACTCCTGTTTCACTGTTACCATCACAGTCCTGAGTAATTTACTGAACTTAAGAAAACCTACAGAATTTAGCATGGAATTAAAACAGCTGTATGACAGCTCTGACAAACTCATGAACCATTTGACAAAATGCAATCAGCAAAATCAGACAGGAGTTAGAGACTTTGTGTAATCTCAGACCAGGGGATAAAAAAATGATGAAAATCGGAGAAATCTTCCAAGTAAGCAAAGTAAAGAAACAACTGAACAAGCAAACAAAATGAAATCAAAACATTTAGAGAAATATCTCTGTTATAGAAACTAGTTACTGCTAATCATCTATCTTCAGCACAGATGAACTTTATTACTGTGTCTTAAAATTTAACTCTGACAGAAGTTATCGACCCTGGTGTCCATCCCAAACAACTGATGATTTTTTGATATCCTAAGCTTAGACTGTCAAGTACCTGCAAAAGCTGAGACCATTAATTTGCCTTGGTGTGATATAAGAAGTCAGGATAGTGACTGCTTTATTTACTGTAATTCATGAGGATGAAGAAATATATTACAATTTTCAGTACTAGCGTGTGTTTCTTGAAGACTTCATGCCCACCCTACTCTACTGTCTAATGAGCAGGAGGTATAAAATAAGTTTTGTAATTAGGAGCAGATCATAATGTACACTCCCCTAGACAGCTGAAGGTGGTAGGAAGTTTTATTACTGGTCATATCTAAAGAAGAATTAATTAATAGGAGCAAACAGTACTTCTAAACTCCAGTTTGAAAGTCTAGAAATGGGCTTCCTACAGGGGTGGAACTTACACCTTTGTGAGGGCCATTATTTTCAAGGTGTTTCGCTGAACTGAGAAATAATCCCTTGGTTCAGCGTCCTTTGGCTGTTTGCCATTCCTGATGTGACTGCGTCTGTAGGTTGCAGTCGTTAACTGAGTCCCGGTGGAAGGGGAAATAAATCTGAGCTGATGCTGAAAGGTTGCTAGGAAACAGCCACATGAGGATGATGATGATGATGATGAGGAGGGCAGTCAGTATCCCGGCCACTTTTTTGGAGGCTATTTCTCTGCTGTTTGTCAGTCAAGATTGTTACTGATAACTCGACAATTCCAGGTGTTACTAAGGATTTCTAAAAAAAAAAGAAATAGGATTTTTTTAAGATTAGGCTTAGTAATGTAAATTGTCTTTCTGACAAGATTTTGACACCTCCTCAATTGAAATGTATTTTGCATGGAGCTGCTCTTGAAATTTGTTCCAACTCAGGTTGATGCAGAATGGAGCAGACTATCGGACAAGTTACATAGTACTTTTGCTATATTTTATACACACACTCGCAATGAATATTTGAGTGCCTTCCAGGAGTGCATTAAGCAATGTGACTAATGCTTGTTACATGTTTATTCTTTCATTCTTTTCCCCAGGGGAAGATGTGTCTACTGTGCAATGTTTTGTTTTACAACATATAATGCTTGTCTGACTCTTTGTCTAAATGTTTATGTTACAGAAGGAAAGGTTAAGAAAATCCAATTTGCACTTAGAAAGGAAGTGGCACTCAAGCTTGTGTTGGTCCTGGCCTCCTGGAAAGCTGTTTTCTCAGTCCCAGACTTGCCCTATCAAAAGCATTTTTCTGTCCAATGAGCATTATCCTCTTTGCAAAGGTTTTCATTTGTCAGAAGAACTAAATAAATCGTCAATCACTGTTTTCATTCTGGAAATTTGGTTCATCTGCCCTGGGCTCTGACCACGCAAAGATGCAGAAGAGTGCTGGGGCTTTGAACCTCATGTGGTAGCTGATGAGACAACTAGAAACAACACCCTGGAAGCTACAGTAGCAGCTCATCAGCTCAAACCCCTTCCCATCTCGGGATGTGTTTGCTGGCAAAGCTGTTCCTCCTGCCGCACAGCGAGGCGGTGACTCGCGAAGGCGCTGCAACCAAGAACAATTTTAATCAAACCGAGTTTCTGAGGACACATGCTTTGCGAGAAATGCTTATTTATGCAGGAAGCTCCTGGATCTGAGAGATGTAAGGAGGGCAGTATCCACCCTACCAGGGCAAAATCTGTCTTTTGAGCAGATTCATGAAGAAAATAATACTTGGGAAGGAAAATGGATTTATAGCCATGTGTATTATATTTAAATTAGTTTTTTTAAGTAGAAAAATTTTAGAAGACGGCATATCATGCCTAAATATTTTTAATTGTCCATACAATGTAAAATTATTTAATGATTGAAAACTGATTATTAATATTATAAACCACAAGCTGCTATGGTTTGAACACTTGATCTTCTACGTTTGAAGTGAACTGCTAGCAATTTTTTAAAAGGAAAGTATAAAAACGACATTGCTTTCAGCTTTACCTTTACTGTACATGTACTCTATAGAGTTGAATTTTGTTATAAAATATTTATTCCATGTTTTATATATATATATTTTATTTTAGTTGTATTACTTCCATTACTGAATATTCTGTGTTTCAGAGAGCCATAGCAATGTCTTTCCCCACAACAGGCAGTATGAGAAAGGCCTCGGAAGGTCTGGCACAAGTTCTGGAGATCAAGACCACGTGCCTAGTCTAGAACATCTGGGTTTGCTCCTTGGCTCACAATTTGTGTGCTGATGACACTCAAAATAAAGACTGAGAACAAATGTTAGAATACTTGTAATAAAAAAAAAGCTTTGTGCTTGCAGCAGTGAGTGGATCAGTGTTTCATATGTTAATATGTTAATATATGTCCTTCTTGTTTATCTTCAGTTTCCTATATCAGTTTCTTTTTTTTTTTTTTTTTTTCCTGTGGAACTAGCAACCATGTTTAAAATTCAAAAGAGAGAAATGAATTCAATCTATTTCTGCAGAAATTTTAAGAGGAAAAATGTTATAATTAACCTGAAAGCAGCTTTTCCTTTTCGTTCTCCCTTTAGATTTTAATGGATATTAATTATAGTTTGTCAAAACTGCATTTCTGAAATACTTGTTCTTCTGGAAGAGTACAAAAATAAATCTTTTGTCTACTTTATTCTACTACCAAAATATGTGCATTCTCTTTTTTTTTCTGTCCTATGTTTAAAAACATAACATCAATGGGATATATGTAGGCAGGATAAGGTTCCTTTTTGCATCCTCTTACATCAGAAGATATAATTTGTAGGCAAACATCTCTTCAAAGAATGCAATTTTTGTGATCTTACTAATTAGATGTAAGTGAATCACACAGGGATAAAAAGCCTAATCCTGATCCCACTGAAGATAGTGAATAACACTTCATTTACTACAGAAGAGCAGATGGGATCTATGGTGTAATTATTATTGCTATAGGCCATATGATTGGACAGAGGTGTTGAAAAGTATTTACTACAAACTCAGTGCTTCAGAACTTCCTACAGAAAAGCAAATTCAAAAAAAGAAAAGGGTATTCTTAACAAAAAAAAATGGAGGAAAAGATCAAATTATTATATGGAAAATGAATTTTCTTGCATGAAAATATATATTGGTGTTCTCTTCCTAATTTGTGTATCTGTCCTCTTATCTGATATTCCTTTCTGCCTAACTGCATTTTTAGTTAGAGGAATGAAAATAAGTTTCTTTCAAGTTTCTCCTCACTGAAAACTCTCATCAGTCATTGCAACTTCATTCTCAGAGGGGGTAACACCAGAAAAATCTCTCTGTTCAACTATTTCACACCTGATACACCTTTATTTCCCCTTTCCAGGGTCTAGAAAAAAAGGAATTGAAGATCGCCTAAGCCTCCTGTGTTTTAGTCCCTCAACATGGGTTTGATCTTTTGCAGTAGAAACTTGCAATATTCTTGTCCCAGTTTAAAAAACAATCAATAACCTTTTATTTCCTTTTTGCGGCAGGCTATCCACGTATATCAGGAAATTTTAATCTCCCTGGTGAGTCTTCCTTTGAAATATCTGGTATAAATGTTGGACACTGATGTTTAGAGAACATGAATTAAATCAAGAAAAAGATCAAAAAAGCCTTACCATCATGATCAGAAGAGAATTCATTCCTTAGGAAAATATAAGAGGCCTAATAAAGAAGAGAATGAGGGGGCTTATGATTATTTTTATAGATGTAGCAGAGTAAATATCTAGAAGATAAAAGAAATATTTCAAGCAAAGTATGATAGAAATATGGATAATTTACAGACTGAAAAAAGGGCTCCTATCAAGCCCTTTTTCATCTCAATAGAAACAGCAAAACTTCTGCTTCTCTGTAAATTAAGGTACCAAGCTCCTTTTAAGTTCAGCTAGAAATTAGACCATAACTTCAATCCTGAGTCATGACCTTCAAACAAAAAGCTAAAAAAGACTGTCAAACACAGTTACTGTAAAACACTTCATGTTCTATTTCATTATAAAATTTATGAATAAAAAAATTACTGTTCTTTCAGTTTATATGTATTGTCTTTTTCTTATGACTGTCCCTTAAAATTAAAATGAGATTCTACCTTTCTAAAAAAGAGAGGCCATGTATATGTTATTCACTTGGAGAGGAAAATGTATGCCATAACTGTATGCCATAATCTAGTACTATGATGGTATTTTTCAAAACAAATCAAAACCCTGCGGGATGCCACAGCCACGACACGCTACGAGCAGCCAACTCCTTCAAATGTCTGCCAAGTGCAAACTCCTGGGATGACACTAGTTGTGAGTAGCAGGAAAATAAATGTAAAAATCCAGCTATTCTGCTAATTCTACAACTTTTTTTTATCAGCTTTTTAAACATATTAATGGCAATGGAACAATTCATGCATGTGATTATATTAATGATTACATGCAGTGACAACTGATATAATTGAAATGTTAATTTAGCATTTAGACGCCAACTGATAACGTCTTCAGTTTAAAACCTGCACACAAACTAAATGGGACAATTACTGTCAAGAGTTATAATGGAGGAGACTAAAGCTGTGTCTTCATCTGCCTATTATATATATAAAAAAAGATAATAAAAAGCGGTCACTGGTGCTGTCACAGTATATGTCGACTGCCGCCTGGCAGGCTACCGTCTCTTTTTTGGGTGCAGCTTCATCAAAGCACTGCTCCTGCTTGTATGCGCTTCAGAGCACTGCCAAAAATGCCTTATCTCTTCACCTCAGAATTGGAGCCAAACCTATGGTCTCTACTTCAGAACTCGTGTTACTCTCACCAGTTCTTGAGAGGAAAGCTATTTCTACCCTATGGGATTAGGAGGAGGGGGGAAAAAAAAAGCAAGCAAACAAAAAACCACAGAGGAGCACAGAAACATGCTATTTTTCCATGTAGAAAGGAGGAGCTACATGCTGTGGACCAGACAGTGGAAGGGCTGACAGAAGAGAGCAGAATTGTAATGGGAAGATGGGATGAGGAGGAGAAAGGAAGTTCCTGAAAACCACTGTAGGTTAGTCAGGTCAGCGTTAAACCTAGGATGAACTTAAGTTGGTAGAAGTTGTTAATGATTTCAGGGAGGACTGATGAAATGTACTGAATGGTGAAAACAGACACCTGAAAAAAATGAAATTAGAGTGTAAGAAAAACTTTAGTTGGATTTGTGTTTGTGATGGAGGGAATTTATGATAGAAAATCACCTTGAAAATTACTTTTGATGAAAAAAAAGCAATGCAATCTGAGTGGTCAACTGAGGCCTATGATCAGAAGCTTCTTATCAGAAGATGGCACACACAAGGCTTGAACCATGGGCCATAGCTATAAATTTGGAACATTACAGGAGAAGGAAAATAAAGTCTAAGAAAGTTGTCTGTAAGTTTTTATCCATTGTTGTTTTCCTTTATTATTATTATTATTTATTATTATTATTGGGAAGAGGCAGATAAAAAAAACCCATATTTTCTTAATAACAGTTTGGGGTATGGGGATTGTGAAAACTATATAAAGCCAAACACATCAAAGGATCACTGCTTTGAGCCTAAGAATGTTGGGAACAGAACAAGTTTTGAGCTTCTAAATATCACCATTAAGCAGGAAATACATATGCAACTAGATCACCTAAATTTATGTACCAATTACAAGCAGAATGAGTATGTGTTTACATGCCTAGCTGACTTTCCTCAAAGGCTTTCCCACCTCTTTTTATGCTCCCAATTACACAGACAATTGCTATTATTAGGCAAGTACTACAGATGTATCTGTTTGAAAATTCATCTTGCAAAACTGGGAAGACAAAAAAAAGGGTGAGAAGTGGTAGGCTTTTTACATTTAGTCTCAGACAAACTGGTCTGCAGATTTCAAAGAGTGTCATTGTGTCTGCCAAGGAATTTGGGATGTTGACATCTTCCTAAAGTAAAATCCTGATCCACTGAGAGCCTTAGGAGCTTTTCCACTTGTTCCTTGCCTCTCCAACAACAGTGTTCCCTAAAACTTTGCTTAAGAAGACATTAAACATTGAGTAAGAAAGATAACATTTTTGTCTCAACTACTGTTGATCCTTAGGATAAAATTTTTTTTGCTTTTACTGCTTTGCAATTAGGTTAGTTAGTTGAAGAGCTCCTCTTCACAAAAAGATGATATACAACAGGGTTTCCATCTGTTCAGAGAAACAGAGTAATTGTAATTTGGGTCAAAGATGCTGTATTTAGCTTATATTGTACTTGGTAGCAAGGGGAAGTGTGCTGTAATATCACTACAGGATAAAACAAAATAAATAAATTAAATAAAATAAATAAAACCAAATAAAAAGAATCAGGAGCACTTTGAAAACGATGATAAAAGCTAAGAAATGGAAATCAAGGTTGGTGTAATTTTAAATGTCTACAAGATGGGACAGAGGAAGGGTTAAAATAAAACAATGTTACAGGCATTATTTTATGATCATATATTATCTTTATGGTTATAGTGTATTAATCACTCAATGTCTCTGGAGATTTTCTATACCCAAAAGCACTTTAAAAGATTTCATCCAAACACAAAAATATATTTTAGAAATTGAGGATCTCTTAGACATTCCCCAAGTAGTTGAATTTATTTGTTACAGGGTCATACAAGCCTAATTTTGCCCTTTTTTACTTTGGGAAAGAACAATCAATCTGTGACTTATCTGAGGGACTGCACTAGTCTCCTGCCCACTTTGAGATATTAATTCAGTAGCAGAAGACAAGGAAGAAACAATCTGTTTCAGAACTATTTTCCCTGTTTATTTTCTTCCCGGTGCAGTTGCCTGTCTGACTTGCTCCTCTCTTCCTTTCCAATATCCAATTGCTCCTGTATGTCTATCCTTATGGTCTATAAAGTTTATTCTTGAATTTTTATCTCGGACTTTGTTGGGAAACTACATTAAAATAAATCAGAATAAAGTTACCTGTTCTGCTTCTCTTCATCATATGGAAAACCATAGAGGAGGAGGAAGTGAGAAGACTTTGTGGGGAATAGTGGGAATAGTTTTATCCTTGCTTGCATGTGTTTATTTCCACTACTCCCCCTCATTCCACTATCCTTTCCCTTTATCTATCTCTGCTCAACACCTCTTCAACACATTTGATGTAAAAAGCCCCCAAACATCAGCAAAGATGATGCCTTTCACTCTAAAAATGTGTCTTGGCATCCTCCTTCTCCCTCCTGGAAATCATGCAGATTTCCACTCCTCAGTACCAACCTGCTTGTGAAAAGGGAAAAATCTCTCTAGAAAAGAGGTGGGTGT
This sequence comes from Eudromia elegans, assembly GCA_003342815.1. Taxonomy (NCBI): domain Eukaryota; kingdom Metazoa; phylum Chordata; class Aves; order Tinamiformes; family Tinamidae; genus Eudromia; species Eudromia elegans. The sequence goes on along the minus strand of PTEX01000125.1, from coordinate 1,040,094 downwards.
TGTCAGTCACTGGTAGCCACCTTCACCTATCCAACCACAACCGCTGACCCCAGGAGGCATGTGTTGTATCGATCATATTATGTCATGCATCTATTGGGCATCAGATGATGAAAGCTTTGGCCTTTGTGACACTCATATTGACAAGTTTCACTGCACCTGAGTGATGGATAGTGTTTATCTTATTGCCACCCACTTCTATATTAGGCATATAAAACAATATTTAACCATCAGGATACACCATAGATTCAGTCATGATTTCCTGTTAATTAGACACTGTTCATATTTATAGGAAGGCTCCTTTTTATTGGATTTGAACATCTTTGTTTAAGCATGCTTTATGAGGCAATTATTGAATCTGAGTTCTCTGCAAACTAGCTATAATTCAGTTTCTCTACTTTCTGTGCTTACATAAAATACTATTAGCAGTTTCTTTAGGTAAACAGAAAAATGTGTAAAATGTATCATTAGCTAAGATATAAAAAAGATGAAATGTTTCTGTAGTATAACTAGTTGTGATTATACCTGCTTTCCCCATACATTCTTCCAATCTATTTTAGGTTCCTTTCTCACAGCATAGGGGATTCTGCGTTACAATAGTTCCTTCCTTTTCCTCAAAGGAAGTAAAAGTAATAACACTCTTTTCTACTAAGCAAGCAGTAATGCCAGTATGCTGACATTATGTTTTCTCTTTTTCCTCATAAGTTTTCTCACTTCTTTTCTCCAGCACAGCTTTAGTGGGGATGTCTGGGCTTGTGTGCAAGTGTTTGTGCTTGTACACCCAGACAGCAGTTGTGGTGTCACTTATTTCCCCAATCTACAATATTTTTAAATTCGCCCATTAATACTTCATTCATTTATATTATATTTCATGGGATTATTATATGTTTAGGTTTTATTCATTTAAAAGGTAAAACTGCATTAATTCTTTAAAAGAAAGCCAAACCGTTCAATTATGCCCTTAACTTGTTTGTTAGCTTGTGTCGTTTTGTTTTGTTTTGTTTTGGAAGTAAGCCAGTTTCCCACTCTCTGCTCTCTCCTTCACTGTCCCTGTCCACTTATTCCAGTGGTCATGAAAAGAGGTTTTCTTTCATGACTGCCTCAACAATGTGTGTTCCTCTCTTGTGGGAAAAAAAAAAAAAAAAGGCCAAGTGTTTCCTATGAAAAATTAAACTGACATTTTTATTATGCTGCTGAATCTGCTGAGTGAGAAGACTTCAGACAAAGGAAGGTTGTATAAGGGGGCTATTCACAGGAGGTGCTTGGTTTCTTGAGGATGGGAAAAGCTTTACCTATTGGCAACTGAGGGCAGCATGATGGAGCAAAACTAAAGGCAACAGGGCCCCCTCGCATTTCCCAAGCTGAAGGCAAGTGTGTGATCAGTCACACTGTCTAGTACTGACCCTTTATAGGAAGGTGATAATCAAGCTGAATTATTGAGTAAAGAAATAAGGTGTGTAAGGATACAGGATGTAATATTTTCTCTTATCTTTTAAGTTCATTAAAAGTATGTATTGTAAAGTGCCATAATCACAGAAGCATCCTTAATCAGGTTGTTCCTTCCTAACAAGAAAGTCAGTAAAATTAAATTTTGGATGAAAAAAATAAGCATCTTTAGTAGTGTATCAAGACTTAAAAACTACTATTTTGCATAATTCTGTCTCCATACATGGCCTCCACCTTGACCTAATTTGGCTGATCCTTTAGGAGCTTTAAAATAAAATTAGTAGGGGATGATTTTTGCTACCCATCATTCATTTGGACAGCACTGCTTCTACACTGTTGCTGTTGCAAGGAGCTTGACGAACAAAATGTGCCAGGGCCAAACATCATCACCTTGCTAGGAGACTCTCCACCTCTTTAACCAATCAAATGTTCTCACAGGCTCCCAACCGGAACACAAGCATTACAACTCTTGGGATCAGTCAGCTCCCGTCTGACAAACAGATTAATGATTCCATAAGTTGAAGGATAAACAGATTCTATGGTTCTTCTAGAGAGAGAACTGTCTCTTCATAACTGTTATCCATACAACTTTAGTTCTGCTCAGTGTTAAAGTCTTCAAAATAAAAAAAAGAACAAGGTGAACTTCACATAACACACTTGTTTAAGTTCCTTAATGGGGAGAGCCATGTAGCTGATTACTTCCAGAAGTGTATCAGATCAATTTTACATTTATTATATATTATTTAAGTATATTTCAATATACAAGATTTCTTACATCTTGGAACAGAAAAACCTGCTGAGTTCTGTGATGTTTTTCAACTTCACAGCACCAAAGCTGTGAAAATCAATAGTTTCTACTGTTTATGCATTATAGCCCTGAATTTGGAAGGTCTTTCTAGATCTGGGCTTCATGTTCCATGCATGTTCATAAAAATGTATGGCAAAGTCCGACACAGAGAGATTTTACCTTAACAGACTCTGCACATGCAAAGAAAACTGTCCTCACATTAACTCTGCATTGATCCATATCTACAGAGATAAAAGATGAGCACTTAATAAGGAATGTGACACAGTCTCATTGCTTAAAAATCCCCAATCTTTTGTTTGTCTGAAGAACACCTACTGGTAATATAAAACAGATTTAATGTTTCTGATTGAACATCATCAACATATGCAAGCAATGCATATTCAGTGAGGTAACTATTATCAACTCTTTGATTAAAAATAGAAAGATGTGGAATCTCATGCATATCTTGCCAAGATGTCTAGCATGTTTATAATAAAAAAGAGTATGGGCAATATACTAGAACAAACAAAGGTAAAATTCACCCCTGGGGAATATAGTGTCTGTGCATCATTTCTATGCCTTCACTGACACTTGTATCACCTTCATAACCAGTATCATCAAAGAATCAACTATTTCTATCTTATGGTCTAATGACTGCTTAATATAAAATGAATATGAATTTATATGAATATATATATTCCTTGGAGTAGAAACCAAGATTTCCTCTTTTTATCTGACCCATCCCATCTTCTTAAATAGAGTGTAAAAATATTTTTTACTTACAGTTTTTCTTGACTACATGTATTTCACTCTCTTTGCTGCACAGTGGGAGGATGTTAAGGGGTGGGAATAAAATAAAATCTCCTATATTGTCCCCTTCTCAGAGGTGGACAGGGGAAAGGGACAGCAGATTACACTCTCAGAGTGAGGTAGCCTGGGTGAATCTGCCATGAAAGGCTTGGACGTGACAAGTTCTGCAGCCATCCATTGATTTTTTCTTTAAACAAAGTCCTATTTGATCTTTTAAAATATTTGCATTTGACCATTTTCAGGATCAGGTTCAAGGCTCTAGATCTTGAGGGACATTTGCACAGAGACTGGAATCTACATGCTAGATGCATGGCAGCTACATCTTCACACATACTTTGTTTCTTGGAATTTATGCCCCCAAAGCAAATATTTTACAAGTCTACTTTCCTTTCTTACTGTTTTTAAAAGCAATTACTATTTCTACTATTTCTCTAACTGAAAGTACATTTAATTCAGTCATTCAGATGTTTTGTGTCATCAACAGCTTCGTCTGCCATGACTATTGCGTCTGTAATACTCCTCATAGTTATTCTCCTTCACTTTCCTTGAAAATTAATAATAGCTCTTACTCTTTGGTATTTCTTATTCTTTCTATATCCTTTTGCTAACTATAACATTATTTCACTTTTCTTGTTTTTGTTTTCTTTAAGACCTTCTCTGGATGAACACTCTCACTGCATTATATACTGCCTTTATCTCTGGTCAGTAGAAAACTATTTCATCTCTACATCTTAGCACAACATTGAAAGAACATTAAATTATCCACTTTGAATGAGAAGTTTATTTAATTTCTTAGTGATAAAAATCTTTAATAATAAAAAGAGACATTCTTTTGGACATAAGGTTGCTATTCACCAACTGAGTTTCTCTATATCTAAAATTTTTAAAATTATCTCAAAAGCCAGATCAAACCAAACCAAACCAAACCAAACCAAACAATCATCAGCTTGGATTCACATGGAAATGTTGCCTTTCTGAGAAAAAAAATAAAGAAGGAAGAGCAGACATACTTCTAGTCATAAAATTCAAGTAAAATTTTAGCATCTAGGACAGTAGTTTCAAATTCTGAAAAAAAAAAAAAAAAGCCCATTCTGAGAAAATACCCTCACTAAACCAGGTTCAGAACACATGGGGTGGTAGGGAAACTTCCACTCTTTGAAACTTTGAAGCTGTATTTATTTACTTTTCTTCTTTACCAGTCAGTGCAGTTTAAAAACAGCCTTGTGAATAGCAGCATAAATTATCCCCATCCAAAGGAGCTCTGTAAGAAGCTGTGTTTTAATGAATCTATTTGTATAAATAAGGAAGATCTAAAGTTAAGAGTGAAAAAAAAAAAGAATTCTTAATTATTAGTTCAGTAATCTCACATCTCACTTGAAAAACAGAGAGCTTGTATTTGGTGTCACAGCAAAAATTTTTACACTGTCCCCAAAAATATATACTAAACTGAGTTTAATCAGATAATAAGCATCAAACTCAGAATAAACCTGAAGCGTTGATTTTAAAAAAACATATTATGCTGACTATAACCAAGCAATTTTCTATAATTAGCATTAAAGATCTATTTACTTACAAACAAAGTTTCACGTTCTTTACAGTAAAAACATTTTTATTCAGCATAATTCAGTTTCATATGGCATTCTCACTACACAGTTATGTGAAAGAAATCTGTACTTTCGATATAATTAATGTATCTTAACACATTCATGAAAATATAATTTTCAAAGATTGAAATTTATCCCTTCTCCCATGATTTACTAGGTTCTGTAGAATGGACTGATACATGTTCTGTAACTATCAAACACTGAAGAAATACCTATATTTAAGCCCCCTTGTGTAACAAAGACAACAAATGCTAATTGTGGAATATTTTGAAACTTAACTTTGCTAGTTTGCCTGTTTTGTTTTGTTTTGGGGAAAAAAGGAATTTCCTTCATTAGAAAACAGTGCAGAAGGCCAGGTCTGTTATGCCACAGACCGGGACGATGGACGGTCAACTTTTCGTGGAAGATAGGAGTTACAACAGTCTTATTCTCTTTGAGAACTCATATATTTACAAATATTGGTTCCATGGTCCCTGTGAAGAGCAGATCTTTCTATCTTGAATCTTCTAAGGCTATTTTGGGGGATAGCAGAAGGGCAGAGAAGCTAATCTCTCTGTGGTGAGACCTTCCTGATAGCTGCCCTGGCTGATAGGTGCCTGCAGACGAGTTCTCAGGGGCACCCAGAGGAGCCGAGCTGACTGCTCTGACATAGCACTGCCACCTTCAAAGCAGCAGCAGGGCATAGCTAAGCTTCAGGACATCAAGGATTGTCCCTTGTTCTGGATGCTTCAACTCTCCATAGGAAGGCTGGGTTACAGAGAGCAAGGAATCACCCCATGAAAATGTCCCCTGGAGGCCTAAAACTCACTCTGTATGTTTGCAAAGCTCTCTAAATGGGAGAACACTTAATTGAAGTGACAAGTCACTGAAATTCAAAGTCTATTTTAAACACAACTATATGCATATATATATAAAAAGGAAATGAACATGGTCCAATAGTGTGATCTAAAATCCTGTAATTTGAATAAAATATGGCAAAGCACAACTTTTGATAAGAATAACAGAAATTAACAAATTTTCATATTTCACATATTCATGAAATCACTGATTCATAATTCTTTAGAATACCACTATTTAGAAAATAGCATAAGAATAAATTCAAAATGCAAATTATTGTTGCTGATGGGCATTACTCACACTAAAAATATGGGAATATCATTAATTTCTAAAAATATAAAATAGTTAATATTTTAAAATCATTACATTGCAGTTTTAGTAAAAAAAAAATAATGATATGCAGTATCGTTTTTGCATTTTTTTGCATAGCGTTTTTTGTTTTTATCATCTCATTCCTAAAGCTGTAAAAATCACATAAGGCTAAAACTAAGATACAATCCATTGCTGTTAATGCTAAAGAGCTGACTTGATAAATATAAAGCATAAGTGATAGAAATACTGATACCTCTTTTATCCTGGGCTAAACTCAAACAAGAACCTCTCCTGTGAAAGTGGGAAGTCGTCAGATACAGAAGATATCAAACAATACCTTCTCTGTCCATATGGGAGGCTCAGAATGAATGTTGGCAGCACACAGCTAGGGACTTGACCATTTGCCAAATGAAAGTGATAGTCAGAGGAGCAATCTCCAGTAAGGGGAGTGTGGTCACATGCAGACCTCTAGCTGTTCATAACACTGATTTAGCTCTCAAAAACTGCAGTAGAAAAATGCACCTTTGGGGTCAGCAGAATGTTTTGTATTTGTTAAGTCTCATAAAAGCTGAGCACCCACTGATTCACACCACTTCTACTACTTTCATCAGCTAAAACTTAAACCTGCTTCGCTCGCTGCATGCTGAAACTTTCAGTAACTTTAGCAAAATCAAACTAGAGAACACAGATGAAAACACTTCACCATCTGGGAACATACAGATGTACAGCAGAACAGTAGAACAAGTACAATGAGCAAATCAATAATATACAAAGAGCAAGACCTAGTCATAAAGTAGAATATGCAGAAAATCACAGGCTTAGTGTGGAGTATTATGTTTGTCAGAAAAAGCAGCTGCTCTGGGAAAGCTGCTGCTCATAGCATCAAATCATAATGAGTCAGTGGGACTAAATCCCCATATTCTCTTCCATAACAGAAGGTCATGCAGACTAACCCAAACGTAAGTGTTAGGCTTAACTTGCTTAACTTTAAGCAAGAAGCAACGTGAGTAATGTAAAGGAGTACTACTTTGCAGGAGATTGTAATTATAGCATCAGAGTCAGCATGCTGACTGTGGCTCAGGGCCCAGTTTTGCTCTCTACTCATCCTGATTTGTATTTTTCCTGATGAGTAGTCATGCTGATGTCAGTAGTACTACCTGCATAAATATATACTTGCCAAGGTTGAGTTAATTTTTTATATCTTAAAAATACAAGTTCCTAGCAGCTAGTCTGTGGAAGCTATTCTGTATAGAACCAGTTGTAGTCCTACTGATATAGTATCTTTTCACTAGGAATAAAGATTTTCTAAGCCAAAACTTGCATTTATTTCTTCATGTTTCTCAAAAGATGTGAAGAAAAACATTTAATTAGAGCATTGTCAAATTCTGCGATGAGTATGTGTAAAGAAAAAAAGAAAAAAAAGCGCTTCTGCTCTATTTTTAAAGCACAAATATATCCAACTTCCGTGGATTCATTTAAAAACATTCTTGCTTTCCAAGCTCCATTCTAACTGCCCCAAGGGTATAGAATGTTTTGTAGAACTGCCAACAAAAGAGCTCAGATATGGTAACTCAAGCTTAATATGAGATGGATTTAAAAATCATGTGAATAAAAAAAGAAAGATATGTGGAGGTATTTTAAATGTGCTTTCCATTTTCCTGTTATGGGACATATTTTCTAGGCATGGTCTTCAGTCATATCTAGAAATTTAGCCTTTGGAAACATCACCCAGCTCCAGGTACAGATATGGTCATCTCCATCTTTCCTCATCATTCTTATGGCTAGAAGCTAAAACTTGTGCAATCCAGCAGTTCAGCTGCTTACATGACTATATGATCATAAAATTTACTATGAATTTGTTCATAATTTATTTCAGTATAAAAGATCCAGTCTAATGTAAACACTTAAGAGTGTTAATAGTCTATGTAACTGAAAGGATAATAATATTTAATAAGGCAAGAAATTTTAATTAGGGCAAGAAGCTGGAAAGGGTTTTGCATGTACAGTGGTATGTTCCTAGCCTTCTCTTTTCTTCTGTTCAGTAGCATACAAAATTTTCATGAAACAGCCCAATTTTCTGAATTAATGCTGTACAAGAAAAAATTTCATGGCATATATGCTAAAATAATAATATTGGACACCACCAGTGCCCCTAAACATAGGAAAATTAAGCAGTAAATCTGTATTCCAAATTTACAGATATCACTGCTTTAAAGCCATTTTTTGTGTCTTCTTTCTTTGTCTTGTTACATTTAGCCCAAAAGCACAGCAGGGAAATCATGTGTACATATGAGTTTAAGTTTCTTCTCCAAAAATACGGTACAAGATCTCAAACCTACTCTAAATTTCAGAAAAGCTGAAAAACTTCCAGTGCTTATGCTGCTTCTGTGATTCACTAGGGATTCCTTCCCAATGGATTGGCTCCCCACTTACTTCCGTTGAAAATGACAATAATTAAGTTGGTTGAGCTTTATATTTAAATGGCCTAGGATTTCCTTTCATGTAGATTTTGAAAACTTCTTAAACTTAGAAGGACTTCCAGGTGAAAGAACCAGTGAAAAAGAGTAACAAGCTCAAATGGATAAGTCTCCACTTCAGTGTAAGGGCATTTCCTTTGACAAGAGGAAGCTCTTACATGACAGACTGTAGCACAAATATTTCAGATTCTAGTCTAAATGGCGTCCCCTTTGCTAGTAAAATGACAATAACTACACGGAGGTTCAGACTTTGAGAGAAAACTTGCTTTCAGAAAAGACTGCAGTTTTATCCTCTATAGCCTTCAAGTTCTCACAAAGAAATACTGATGATAATCAGCTTTGGAAAATCTTTGGAAGAGTGCTGTCAGCATGTGTGGACAAATTTAGGTTGTGAACTATTTATGTTTTTGCATTAATATTAATGGTAAGCACTCACCTATTAGTATTCAGTTTGTATGCATTCACTGGAATGAAAGGACTTTTCTATAATTAAATTAAGTTACGTTAATATAAACCCTAATCCAGAACTGAGGATCATGATGCTATTAGTTTTTCCCACTTTGGCACATTCCTTGATATAAGGGTATATACATTTAGAAAAGGTAGGACCAAATGAGTGACTGTGCTGTTCATCAGGGGAATGTATATTCTGTAACAGGAAACAGCTTGTACAAGATATCTCTAAGCTTGCTAAATTTTTGGAACAATCTGTTCAAAACCAAGTAAGAAACTGGAAGTAGTTTACATGAGCTTGATGAACACATAGAATATTCTGCTAGTCGATTTTCTATAAACAAATGTCATATAAATTGAGGTACGGTGTCAGTGAATTGAGCTGGTTTCGGCAGAGCTCCTTAGCTCAGTGTGCAGTGTTGCATGAACACGGCTCTATTTCCAGCCCTGCAATGACCGCTGTGCTGCCAGCTCATGTCTTTTTCTCTCTGTAGAATACTCCCTAACTTTCCCCATTACAGGGGCAGAACAAGTACATTTTGCTCCATACCTATTCTCTAGACATAACGCTAATCAACCACAGGTGATGATCTCAGAAACTGAAAATCCTGTAGAAAAATATTTGATAGGCTTACATAATCAATGACATTAAAAAAAAAGTTATATAAATGTGGCGTGCTACTCACTGAAGCTCTCTTACAGTCAGCGGAAAAAGGGACGAGTACTTTCAAAGGATGATTCATCCCATCCTAAGAGAAAGGCCCAGAAAGGGCAATAAATTGCTCTCTGGAGATGTCTTTCTCTCCCTACAAACTATAGGGGATGTCTTGACAGTAAGCATAGTTTCTGATGGCTAAAGCTAGGAGACATTAAACCCACTCACGAATGCATTTTGGAAGTCTTCAGGCTTACTGCTTTGGGTTGATTATAGTGCTATAAGTAGAATCATGATCTGAGTGATAAAACACTGATCAAGAAGATGAGAAAATATAGAAGGAGATGAGAGAGAAAAAGATGCAATTTATTCCTGACAAAAAAGAATAAGTACATAAAATAAAATATACTGTCGTATTTATACTCAAATACTCAAACCTAAAATTTTAGATGGCTTCATAAGAAGGTTGCCTGGCATTTAAATTAGTTAAATGCATCACAATTGGAGGCAAATCTCCAGTTTCACTCACTTTCTTCAAAGAAAACTCAAGGTTTTCAAAATACAAATGTTTCGAGGGGGTATTCCTAGACATATGAATGAGCAGCTGAGGAGTCGATTCTTAACATCAACAGTGGTCTATGTTTCAGAAGGAAAAGCTGGCCTTTCTGGATCTCCAAAAGAGATGTAAGTCCAGGGGTAATTTAGTATAGGTCTATCAAAAGTTTAGGTCTATCAAAAAGTTGTAAGAAAATACTCCAATAAAAATTGTATACGCAAATATGAAACTCTACTCTTCACTATATTTCTATCATTAGAAAAAAAGCATGATTTCCAACTTGTTATGATTAAGACACTATTTTTCTATGATAACATTTTTCTTTGGATTGAGGAAAGTCTTAAAATGTTGGTAGTAGAATAGAACATACTACCTTTATCAGCTTTGCAGCCAATAGCTACACATTTTTATCTGGAAAACTCTAATGCTGTAGTTCTTAGCCTTGCTGCAGAAAGGTTTCAATCTAAACAGGGAGTGGGAAACTCTGAAGATTTGTTCTCTTCCATTATCTCTACGATAGAAGTCTTACCACAAACATTAGGGCTTTCACTCAAATTGTATCTAAGATTTGATAATGGCTCAAGAAGCATTAGGAAGCATGAATGCCTAATTCAACAAAAATAAATCAGATTTTAAAGATTCTAGCAAGAGTTTTTAATGCTATAGAAAGCTTTGTAAAGGTTTGCTTTGTAAAATAAGGTCTAAAAGCTAGATTATACTAAGTTAAGTTATCATGTTAGTAAACACTGGCTTTCAAGGGTATAGGAAGAAACACGATAAAAGGTTTCTGCCATAGAAACTTAGAAAGCTTAAATAAAAATGATAAAGGAAAGATCCTTTTCAGTAAATGGTCTGTCAGAAATGAGTATTTGTGGGAAAATGGTGTATATTTACTTTCACCCAAGGTGTAATTCCCTGAACTGACACATTCCTTTACTCCCTTGGACATGAACTTATTTTATGGTTTTGCCATAGACTTAAGCATAATAACAAATGGAATAGTGAAGAGTAACAACAAGTGGTGAAGAACTGTGGCAAAGCTGTGTTACTGCTCACTGTACTATATCTATTATATAAAAGACGAGAGACATCCGATGTTCCAGACAATGAAACATTTTTTTATAAAACATTAGTTTACTTAAGGTTTTGGTTATTGGTACTACTCTATAGCTCTAAAGTATCTTAAATTTTGCTTTTTAACCTCCCATTTTTTTATATCAAGAATAAAGACTAGCAAAGGATACATTTGCAACGTCAGGCAGTGTTAAGATCACCACTCGCACCTTACAGCCCTCATGCAATTGCAGCCCAACGTCTCCAAGCCGTTGGGTTCTCATGCACTAAATTTCTCAAGCCCTGACACTGCTGAGGTGCTCAGCACTCCCACTCATTCGCAAGCAACAGGAGTCTTACCCTGCACTGAGCACCAAAAACCTTCCCAAGAACATTCGTGCCAAATCAGACACCACACGTACACAAAAATAAGAAGCAGATTTTCTGAAACAAGAGTTAATGAATTTCTCACTGAGGAGACAGACAGCTACCCTGCATTTGATTTATAGAAAGTATTAGGATTGAGACCCTTTGCCTCTGTAGAGGATCCCATTAACCAGAAAGTACTTGTTACTTAGGCAGACAGCTTTCTCATTTCCCTCCTCTTGGAACTGTTCAGTTTGCTTTTAAATAATTATTCCGCCAAAAAGCAAGCAATTGACTCTACCAACCAATGCTTAGTCCACTCTTCTGTGAAGCAAGGGGGGTCAGGTATAAGTTGCTCCTCCATTAGCTATTTAATCAATTATACAAATTGGCAAAGTTTCAACACGAGAAAGTCACTCATTTCATTTCCAGCAAGTAATCAGTCAGCAGTTAGGGCACACTTCTGGCCTGAAAGAATCTAAGAGTGAAATGCTTTTCCCAGCTCAGAAGCATGGACAGTTTTTTTAAAAGCTCATCCACCTAAACGGTAAATGCACTAATTTCTGGATACCTGGGTATCAATTAACAGCTTGCTTCAATTATTTTGATGAAGAGGCAGGCTTATGTGCTTACTTTCAGGGAACAGTAGACACCTTCCCTACTATTGAAAATAGACAACTTGAAGGGTTCAGTTATAGGCTTAGTACTGATCCATCATACTCCTAGTATGGCCATCAGCTTGCTGATTGCTCTGAATCTCATTCTCATGTATCTTCCTGCACGTTGTGTGGGGAGTCTGTGTGCCTAACTCTACAGGCACATATAGAGCACTATAGAAAACAAGTCACTATAAACAGCATATTTGTTGGTTAGACATTGCAATGTTTGGATTGCATCCAAACCTAAGTTTGGGTACTAAAATGCAGAGCAATTCACTACTTCACTTTTACTATCCTTTCCCCTCATGAGATAAAGCATTCATATTTAAGTGTTTAGGATCTGTACAAAATTGCCCAGGAAGCTAAATGAGTCAGCCTGGGTTGAGGACACCCTGTACACAGCAGAGTATTATGTAAAGTCAGGACACTGAATGGGCGTTAGGTGCAGAGGGGAATGCTAATCACAAAGCTTGCTTTAAATTCTTGCAAGCGGGAAGCTCTTTGTCTTGCTTAGGATTTTAAGAAAGTATGTCCATCCATCTGTGATTCAGATCCTGCTACCAAAGCAAACATAAAATATTTAAATATTTTTCATTTCCTTTTTTTAATTGAATGTAAAAAAAAAAAAAAGAAAAAGCTTTTCTTTTTTAAGATATAGGTAAAGGAGGTATGTAGGTGCTCCACTAGCCACACTGTGATTAGTTAATGAAAACAGTGAAATCCTAAATTCAGTTTTGCAAATTCTCTGTTCTGTCTGTAGAATTGCACATATTACTCCCAGACACTGTTCAGAAATAAGACATTTGCCACAACTGCCAGAGCCATGACACTAGAATGGGGGAATTAAAAACATACATGCCCACACAGTAGGGGTGAACAACTTTTTAGCCTAGTACCTAAAGCAGTTACTAGAGTACAGGTTACTGGGTTGTTCTTCTTACTCCATATTTTTGTGAATCACATGGAATTCACACAAATAAAACTTTAAGGCTAAATTGGGATTAGGAATAAAGGCAACTCCATGAGACGATAACAAAAAAAAAAGCCATTTTTGCTGCTCAGACTACGCTGCCATTTCGAGTTGGAGCCGTAGTGTGGCTTTGAAGTAAACCTCAGTCACTGTATGTTGGTCTGGTTTGCGGAGCGCTCGTGCGTGTCAACTAGATTTATTTTGAAGGCAAATAAATTTGGTGATCTGCTTACAGTCTCTACCAAAGCTATTCCAACCTGCAACCAGGACAAAAAGGTCTGAACTAACTAGTCCTTTGAACGTCTTTGGACTACATGCAGGGTGGTAGCATTTGGTTCAAGACACCAAACTAAATCTAGTCCAAGGTAAAACACATTAATCACATATGCTTTAAATACAGGGATCTCAGCACAAGCTGCTTTGATCTAATGATCTGCTACGACTGTGCTGATTTACTTGCTAATATAGACAGCATCACCCAAATCTTTTTTTTTTTTTCTGTTTAAAGCGCTTAATGGAATTATCTATAATTCTCTGTGATTTTGACCTCAATCATCACAGATAATTGTTACTGAGAACTTCAAAATCCCTCTTTTATTTTTTTTTCTGGGACAAATTAAAATGACTTTTCTATAATTAAAGAAGTGATAATTTGGGAAATCACACTGAGGAAAAGACGGCAATATAGAATTGCAGTAAAATGAATCAGAGGCATAAAAGAAACAAAGGCAGGAAGAAAGCAAAACAGAAGGAAAGACCAGTAATGGCTAAAAGAAAACAGACTGGGAAAGAGAAAAAGTGATACTGAAGCGGAGAAAATAGTATTCTGAAACAATACTTTGTAGAAAGGTTTAAAAATACACAGGCATACATACACAGATAGCACAGTTTGCTACCTACCCTAATAGTACCTAAAGGCTCTCAAGTCTATAAGTCTTTCATTCTTGTTGCTGAACTATTTCATGACTGTGACATATTAGATTTCCTTCATGGCTGGCCTTAAATGTAGTCTCCTTTTTTGGAGGGAGAAAATATGTGCTGAAACACGTGTGGATTGTAGGTAGAGCCATGTATGAATCTGGGAATCGAGAACCTCCTGCTCTGGCTTCCATTTCTAGCTCTGCATCTTTGACCTTGAAAGAGGCATAATTCTGCCGTCATTTTTTTCCTTCTTACCTGAAAACTACAGATAATCTATAACTATTTCATGACATTAGGCACTTACAAAAGTGGGTCACAAACATCAAAATGACTCATTCCATAACAAACCAGAAAAAGAAATAAGTGTTATCTGCATGGCAATGACAGCAAAAAGAATTACAAATTAGTCCAATCCAACTCAGTTCATAAAAAAAAAAAAAAATCCATAAATACACAACAGGAAATGTCTTCATTATAAATAATAATAATTTCAGAGAGAAGAATTTTGACTAGACAGAGTTCCTGAAGAGCTTCACTGTTATTATGTGCTAGGAGGAAGAAGAGGGTGAAAACTTGCATATAGTTATGGTTAAGACACAGTCTAATCTGTAGGAAATGTCATCTTTTTGTTTTTGCTGTTTTCAGAATAGAAAGGTAGTGAAATTATAAAATTTCCAAATTTCCTCTAAACAAAGCTCTGAGTATTCTTACTGCAAAAATATTCAACATCTTATTTTAAACTTATCACTATTTACACCATATTTTCACATGGATAAGGGTGTCATAATTGAGTGTGCAGCAGTCTTGATTTTTTTTTATACCTTTTAAGTTGAAGAGGAAAGAGATTGTTGTTCCCCAGTGATTAATGTTATGTACAAATGTGGTAGCAAAATCATTATTTGAGAAACTGAGCTCTCTTTTCAGCTAGTCTGTTTTGCCTCCTAACAAGACTGAGAGGAATGTGGTGATGTGCAGTCTAATTAAATGTAGGCTTATTTGGAAGTGTCAAAACATAGATGTTGCGGGATGAAAGAACCTACTTTAATAACAGCTAGTCTCCAAGTTTCAGGTTGCACTTTGAAGACTGGCTCTGTATTCTACAGTCACATCTTAGAAACATTCAAAAATTAACTGTACAGGTATTTTCTTTGGTTATCCACCGATTTTCTTCACAGTTTTCAGCAACTACTCCTTTCCTTATACTGAATTGCACTTGACTGATATGTATTGAGGTTTCTGCATACAGCTTCATGTAAGTCATTTAACATTTTTTTCAGTCATTATATGAAATTAAATTGCTCCCAGTATTAAGCCAAATACAATCAGTTGTATGAAAACCTAGAGCTGTGTAAAAAAACCCACAAATTTCTGTGAAGTGCTTCTCTGTTTAGCTCCACTGTGCAATCACTGTGTGTGTTTGAAATCCTGTTGCAATGACTTTTAGACTTAAACTAGCCCTGTCTAAGAAGACTAAAACTCACATGTAATTATTGTTGATAATGTTTTTGTTATGATTGTTTCAACAATACAAATATTCTCAGCTGCTTGCACTTTCCTACCCTAGGGCACCTTAGGAGAGTGGACTCTTCATCTCAATGGGACTCTGAGTGTTATTACTGCCAAAATATTTAAAAGGTTATTTTGAAATTATCTTATTATTACTTTCACCTTAAATATGTTTCTTCCCAATTCTTTATTTAGCATCCAAAATACTTCTTGCAAGCCAGCACGAGGGCCAATACTGGAGGGCCAGTACTGGCAGGGAGGGAAGAAGACAGAGCAAGAAGATGTATATAATATGATCAGGCTCAGAGAGGCCAATGGGGAATTTCATCAATCTTCCATAGGAAGCTTTATTGTGGAAACAGTTGATCATTCTTTTTCTCCCCACACATCTTACACAGCAAGGGCAGCAAACAAGCATCTGTAGAAGAGGCATGGAGAACCTCCAGCTAGCCAGGTATGATTCTTTCCTTGAACTCCTTACGTATAAGTCTGCTATAAACTATGACATTTAAATTAGGAGGTCAACTGGCTCTTAAGATAGGTGACTGATGCAAATTCAGCTTGGGACAAGCTCATTCTCATTCACAAGACGCCTAATTATTACAAGTTTTAGAATTAGCAAGTTTGATGTGCTTCAAATGTCATTTGCTGAAGACTATTCCATTTTATTTCCCCATTCAGTTAAATAGTGTTGTTTAAAAACTCTTTTTTAAAGTCTCGTAGTTTGCAAGAAACTAATTAGCATGTGCCAGTGCAAACTCACTGTTTTTATGTTTAGATGTTGGCCTTTAAACTATGGGTGTTTAGAACTGCTGAATAACAGCCTTAAAGCACTCAGTTTGTGAAAATCTTGCACTGCCAGATAAAATAAATCTTAAAATCAGTATGGCCTAGATTGATAGTTTCATTTATTTAGCTGATAAATTTTATTCCAAGCATAACCACACAGTCAATAGTAATTCTTTGTTTACTCCTAAGTGTAATTGGATATTCTCCCATTTCTTTTAAATGCAATATTCAGCAGTGGTGACCACAAAATATTTCCCTTTTCAAATACTTAATTTCAGAAGTTCATGATTTCCCATAATCCTTTATTTCTAAGCCAAGACTTTCACTGCTTTGCCAAAAAATATCGACGACCTAACTCTAGTCAGAGTACTAGCGTCAGACTGCAAGAGTAACCTGAAGTACACAATCAGTTGGTTTACCAGAATGTAAGTCAGAAGTCTATGTATATACAAATGATTTCAGGATTGTTGCCTTCATTTAGCATAACCTTACTTTAAGGAAGGTCTTCCTGCCTTTATCATCATCCTTCAAGAAACTGAATTAACTTTGCTGAAGTATTGATTTGGAACAAAACCTCAGAAATAAGTATTTTATGGTTTCTAAATTGTTAAGATGCGTATTGCAATATTTTTTAAGCTTGAGTTGAACAGTTCAGTTAATCTAAAACAATCTGGGGAATAAACTGTGTTTTCTGAAGGCTTCTAAATTAATAGGGTTTATTTCAGTTCATAAAGAAGACAACTTCTGTACACCAGAAACCTCTGCAATGTCATCTCCATATGTGGAGGCATCTGCTCTGGAGCCTTCATGAGTTGGCTTCACCTTGTGGTGTCTGGCGAGGTCTACTCGCTACCTGCATCCATCTGTCCTCGGTTAGTAATCTGCTCTTGGGACTGCTTGGGTACATGACTCCTAAAATGTGATGACACATCTAAAGATAGCCTTCGAACATACAGGGACTCAGTGCTGCTTAGCTCTTTAGAATATAATTAAACATGTTTTGAACTCCTACCCAGTGTCTCCATCACAAAAAGGATGAAAAGATTTACAGGAAGGACTGTGAGAAACAGTACCCAAAAAGATAAACCAGACACTTAGCATACACTTTGTCTTAGCTGTGGGCAGATTTATATCAAAGCAGTTTTCATAGCAAAACAGTATAATCAACAAATGTAATCGTAGTTTATATCAATAAGAAGGATGTCATGTATGTAATGACTGTTATTAATCTTGGAACGCACTTGTGCTTTTATTTGCTTAAAGAATATTTAAGTATCACTCATTATTAGCTGTTAAATCCTGCTAATCAACAATCAACTATAAACATTATATAAAATTTGTTACTGCATTTTTAAAATCACAAAGTCTATCTCTATAGAAAACATTCAGATTTTTAATCTGTGCATTATAAAATGATGATTAATGTTTTAAAGTTATCATGATGCTTTGGGATATAGATACAGAGTTAAAGTGCAAAAAAATATTTTAGAGATTTTTCTATTAGGTAGATAAAACAATAATTACTGCAATAAATGAATGCAAAATTTATAAAATATATTCTGCATTAAAAAAAGCCATCTCATAGAAATTGTTTTAAGGGAAAAATCATTTGCTTATTGAGTCCTTCAAAACCTAGACCTAATAGATTTCAGCCTCTCTTTTCTATTCTCTTGTTTTCATTCTTCTACTGGAAAGGAGGAAAAAAAAGGAGTTTCTGTAGTTTCAGTTCTGAATATTTTCTTAATTTGAAACTACTGAAGCTGCTGTTCTGGATATACTAAAAGGAAAAAGACACTAATGTAGATAAAATACTAGACATATGAACAGCTGGATTATCACTTAAATGCTCATTTTCATGTTCAGCTGGTGATATATCCTAGTTCAGTAGAGTTATTTTAAAATTTACAAAGAAAATCTACTTTTATATGCTGTTTTTATTTAGTTTAAATGAAGATAATAGGTTATAGTAGATTTAGGTTCTGGTAAGTTATCACAATTACAGTTTTAATTTTAGGTATATTTACTTTCAAATGAATAATAGAGTTAATTTAAATAAAGTAATCCATTATATATAAAAGTCTATTACAAATAATTTATTTTCATCTGTTACTTCATTTGTTTTCTGACATTTTCCGTCATTGAGTGATAGATGTGAAGGTGGAAAAAAGCAATATTGAAATGCCTTAATATTAGCTAGATATTGCTGTGCATGGTAAAACCATTGTCTACTATCATATCAAAAATGTAGCATTGTATAAAGAAAAATAAACAAGCATAAGACACTTTTTGCTCATGGATTAGATCTGTGTTCCAAGACCAAACATCTCACAAGATGCAATTAGTAGTGTCTTTACAAAATAAAATGTACTTAGTGTGAAAGCCTTAAGGGGAAAAAAAAAAAGTACATTATTAATTCACTTTGCTTTGTTCTGACTTGTGAAACACAATCACCTATTTCCAGTAAGGTACCCTTGAAGGACTAACCATCTCTGAGGACCGGTAATCACATTTTTGGAGCCTTTCACCTCTAGTTCACTGAGTCGAATACAGCCAACATGCAGCACTGACGGAAAATCATTGCCACCCGAAAGCCGGTTTGTGGCCCATGCAAAATGAGCTGGTGATTTCACTGTGTTTCTTATCGGATCTTGAAATACTCGCTGCACTTTGGAAGGCACCAGTGCTGAGAAGACCAACCCCAACACAGGATCTATCCAGCCTGCACCAGGTGTCTCCATGCTCTACAGATGGTGGGTATGGACCCAGCTTCTCTTTCTGCCAATCCAACACTTTTTGTTAGCATTAGATATGAGCATTATGAGATTTGTTAGCATTACATCTCATTAGATATGAGCATATGAGATTTGTTAGCATTAGATATGAGGAGATACAGCAGAAAGGCACCACTTAAAAAGCAAAGTTTTACTACGTAGGACAGCATCAAGCTCCCTTTTTAATGAAGACGTATATACTTAGTCAAAAACCGTAGCTGCTGTTGTCCTCTGTCAAGGTCATATCTAACATGTTCTAGACCACATTCCTGACAAGAGTTTCCCTGTTAGCTACAAACTATCTCACTTTCTTGCTTCCCAGTGACGTCTCCTTTGGTATTCCATTTCCTCTGCATTCCTCTTCTCTAGAATCACGGAATCCTTAAGGTTGGAAGAAACCTTTAGAGATCAGTTAGTCCAACATCCCTGCACACACGGGGTCACCTAGAGTATGTGGCACAGGATTGCATCCAAGTGGGTTTGGAATATCTCCAGAGAAGGAAATTCCACAAACTCTCTTGGCAACCTGTTCCAGTGCTCTGTCACCATCACTGCTAAGAAATTTTTCCTTGAGTTCCTACGGAACTTTTGCTGCTTCAGTTTGTGGCCATTTCCTCTAGTCTTCACAGTGGTCGCCACTGGAAGGAGGCCAGTCCCAAACTCCTCACTGCCTCCCTGGAGGCATTTATAGACACTGATCAGCTCCTCTCTGAACCTTCTCTTCTGCAGGCTGAACAGGCCCAGCTCTCTCAGCCTTTCCTCATAGGGCAGATGTTCCAGACCCCTAATCATCTTTGTGGCCCTGCGCTGGACTCTCTCCAGCAGCTCCACGTCCCTCCTGCACTGGGGAGCCCAGAACTGCACACAGTACTCGAGGTGCGGCCTCACCAGGGCTGAGTAGAGGGGCAGAATCACCTCCCTCGACCTGCTGGAGACGCTCTGCTTAATGCACCCCAGGATCCCATTGGCCTTCTTGGCCACGAGGGCACACTGCTGCCTCATGGTCAACTTGTCGTCCACCATGATGCCCAGGTCCCTCTCTGCAGGGCTGCTCTCCAGGAGGTCGGTCCCCAGCCTGTAGGCATGTCTAGGGTTATTCCTGCCCAGGTGCAGGACCCTRCACTTGCCCTTGTTGAACTTCATGAGGTTACTCGCCGCCCAGCTGTCCAGTCTGTCCAGGTCCCTCTGGATGGGAGTGCAGCCCTCTGGGGTATTAGCTACTCCTCCCAGTTTGGTATCATCAGCAAACTTGCTGTCCCTTCATCCAGGTCATTGATGAATAAATTGAACGAGACTGGGCTGAGGACTGACCTCTGGAGGACACTGCTAGCTACAGGCCTCCAGCTGGACTCTTCACCGCTGATCACCACCCTCTGAGCTCTGCCATTGAGATAGATATCCGCTAGAGATGTATCTCTTTTTAAGAAAATGTATGTAGCTTTTTTTTTTCAACAAATAATACGCAGAGTTATGAACTTCCTCCAAGAAAAGAAAGAAAAGTCTGTCTTCATTAACCTCTAAATATAAAGTGGGTAAATTTAAACATCCAGATGTCATGTCAGCTCTATACATTGTCTTCTATGATGTCACATTTGATTTTCCTATTTTATTGCTTTGACAGCATCGTATTAAAATTTTGATTGCACAATGGCACAGGACAGGTCTTGAATAATTCAGTTTTATGAGTTCACTCTAACAGGAAGACTATTTTGTATTTCTTGCCATTTCTGGAAGACTGACATTTAAAAAAAAAAAAAAGTAAAAGGAAAGGGGAAATGATCACTAATAACTAATTAATAACTTGAGCTCAGCAAAGGTAACCTCATTTCAGTCTAATATCACACAAATTAAAACCAGATTAAATATAACACGCAACATATTTGAGAAGTCATTTGAACTGTAATTCTCAGAATGACATTTTGGCCCCAGCAAAATCAGTGGCAAAATTCCAATTCATCTTCAGTGGAGCCAGAACTCCCTTCTAACTGAGAAAAACACACACTTACAATATGCTTTTAGTCTGTCAAAAGAATCTGTCAAAATTCTTGTAGTACCTAGTTAGATTTTCTTTACCCACCTTTTTTTCTAGAATTCTGTCCAGATTTTAGTGGTTACTAAAATTGGTGGGACTCTACCATAGGACTCTCATGGGATTTGGATTAGACTCTTCAAGTTAGAACTTTTTTTTTTGTATAAATTTTGCAATATTCTTTCAGGTTTTTCATTACGTTCTTTCCAACAAAGACTAAATTCTGCCAACTCTCTTTCTTGTTTCAGTTTTACCTTGATCTAATATTAAACAAGTTCAATCACTAATTTGTATCAAATAACATCAGCTGCAACCTCTTTTGGAGTGACCAAAATCGTCTTTTCATTACAATTTAAGGTTATTTTTAAATCACTGAGGATATTTTTAAATCACTAAAGTTAGAAACATCTGCTCCCCAGCTTGATTAAATTCAGCCAGTCCTTTCATATCTGAACCATAAAACAAATACTGCTGTTTTAAGAAATATGCTATTCCCACAACCTAAAATGAAATTTTAGTGGTATCAGGTATGAAAGTATCATCCAAAGGCAAGCTTTCTTTCTTTTTTTTTTTCTGAGTAAATATGACTATTATTTAACTAGTAGGGCCCAATAAAACAGACCATAGCTATACATGTATTTTTATTTCTTACATGAATGAGAATTGTCTGTGGAGAATCTCCTGATAATTCAGCTGGGATCAGAATCACGACCATAGCGATATCAAGAAGTACTGTATTCCCTCAGAAATTTCTGAGGTTTATTCAAGAGTTCAGTTTGCTGTTAAAAGAATATGTCTTGGTGTTCCTCACCTGTCTTGTAACATCCTCACTCTATTCCAATTTCAGATGACAAGACTGTTCTATTTTCATTACAAACAACAGAAGCTATTTCTGGGTCATTTGCATTATCTTACTTCACTTATTTGACCTGAATCTAGTGCGTTTCGGCACATGAATCATATAGGCACAGCACATTTTCCATTCTTAAACACACCGTTACACACTTGTGTCTGTCTCCTGCTGAAAAGCAAACATTTGAAAAGATATCACAACAGGACGCTACCTTGCTCTGTAGTATCACTATCAGTCTGGAATTGATATTATTGGTATTATTCCAGAAATGCAAGTGCTTCAGGGACCGAATCCTGCTGGTCGTTATCACTTACTGCTCAACTGCTGCTCAGGCCGACTCCCTTCAAAGTCACAGAGAGGTACCAAACAAGTGCAGAGGTGAAAACTGACACGTAACACAGACCTCGAGCCAGCCCGTCCTAATCAAAGGCTTCGTGGTTTAAACACTGTCTCCAGAAAATACCACTGACTAAGCTGACATCAGAATTCCCCTGGTAAATCTTTGTGGTCTGAATGAGAACTAGTGAAGAAACCATTTTTAGTGGCAGAGGAACTTCGCTCCTTAAATCTTGTTGTTTTGGGCTACCAGCAGCCTCTTTACCTACGGCACTTAAGACGCAAAGAAACCTGGCTCATTACTCTTACAAATTCTTTTCTGTATCTCAAACAGAAAAATTTACCATCCAGCAAATTGTGCAGAAATTCCCAAACTGTAAATCTGCAAGATATTGTCCATAATTTGTATGCAGAGCTGCCAGAATCTCTTTTCCCAGTGTAGTGTGGAAGAAAAGGGGTCTCTGTGAGTGAGATAGAATCCTAGGAGAAAAGTGCAAGTGGAAAACTTAAGGAAGAAAACAAAAACAAAAAGCCTGCAAAACCAGCCCATAACTTCAACAAAAATTAACAAAAATCAGGCAAAAAACGGAAGAAAGAAAAAGAAAAAAGACGTTTCCTGCCAGCCTCCTTCAGTCTAAAGTGTTATCACAGCTCCAGCTCCTGGAGAAGGGAGCGAGGATTCACCGTGAACCTTTATTCCCACTGCTGGGCTCTTCGGCCCAGAGGCGAGAGGCCGCTCCTCCGGAACGAGGCACAACACGGCTGGGGCGACTCGGCGGCCCTCGCCGCGGCCCGGGGGCAGCGCAGGGCCAGGGCAGCGCGCCGGGAGCGCCGCTGCCATAACAACCCCTCGCGGGGCGGTGTTGGGATACAGGGAGTTTCCACGACACCCGCCACGGGCCGCGCGCATCGCATCGCATCGCGGCGCGGCGCGCGGGAGCGGCCCCGGCGGCAGCCCCCGGCGCCAAACAAACACGCGCCTCTTAAGCCACCAGCCTTCCTCCCCACGCTTCCCTCCTCCTCCTCCTCCTGCACGCCTCCCTTCAACGCGTTTGGGGGGGCAAGGGGGGCAGGGAAAGTGCCTCCGAGCTGCGCGGTGCCCCGCGGGAAGGGGCGGCAAGGGGGCGCAGCGGGAGCCTCGCCGCGGCGCCGGGGGACCCCGGGGGACTCCCGGCTCTGCAAGGCGGGTGTCCCCTTCCCTCTGCATCCCCCCTCCCTCACAACCCCCCGGCCGGCATTAAAAGGCTCCGTGCGAAAGTTCAGGCGCTGCCCCCTCCCCGCGAGCCGCCCCGGGGTGCGGGGTTAAGGACGGGGGGGTTCAGGGTCCCCCGGCGCCTTTGGGGAGGGGGCTGGCGGTGCGTGTGTCTGTGCACGCCCCTCGCTGCCCGTGAGACCCCTGGGAGCGGGGGGAGGTGCGGCGTGCGGGGGCGTCCCCGGTCCCCACTGCCCGGGGTCGGGGAGGGGGGTGTTGAGCGCGGTGCCTCCCGCTTGCCGCCGGCCGCCGCGCTCCGGGATGCCCCCCCAGCAGGTGCGGTTGGGGGTCGGGAAGGGAGCGGGGGGGGTGGTGCGGGGCCGTGACTCACCCGTGCGAGGCGGGCGCTGCGGGGAGCGCGGGGCAGGAGCAGCGGCGGGCGCGGGGCGCGCGGCGGAGCCCGGGC